>VZRZ01007595.1:1063080-1191192 GCA_013398175.1 Climacteris rufus
AAAAAAAAAAGAAGAGAAGAAGGTCTGTTTTCCAGACTGCATTTCAGCCTGGCTCTGTACCCGCTGGGGACCAGACAATTGCTTTTATTGACTGGAGCAGCAGAAGACCAGGCTTTCTACGCATCTCAGTGAAACACAGGTCATTCCTTTACTGCCAGAGATTTATGGTGTTAGCTTTCACTGATTGCTTGGAAAGTTCTGGCTTCAGAATATGGTGTATTTGGAAGAAGGTGGATGAGGAACCTGCTATAGTGTCATGTTGAAATCTTTGACCTTGTTTTCAAGTCCTTGCAAAGCAGAGCCCACCTCCAGCTTGTAGCTCTGCTTATTGATTATCATTTTGAGTCCTTCAGGCATTTTGCTGTGCCCAAAGCTCTGTGTGCTTTTCAGAACAAACAATCTGACATGACAGAAAGCTGCTGAACCAACTCTGCGCTCTCTGGGCTTCAGCACAGGACAGAGCCCTGCGCTGGTGCTGCAGGAGACCCACGTGGATAAGTGGAAGGGCTGACATTTTGTCCCAGTAGGACCACTTGTCCCAGCATGTGAGAAGCACAGGAGTCAAACACTCAGCCTAGGGTGACTGATGCCTGTATTTTTCCTGGTCAGGGCTATATGTCTGGGGAAGGACATGGCACAGCTGGGCTGTGGGACGTGCACTAGCCCTTCTGCCCTAATCATCCATCACTGTAGAGAGATGGGACAGTAGGTGGGTTGAATCCTCAGTGCGTCCTCTTGCCTGTTTTTCTATTTCTTGACTGTGAAGAAACCTCTATAAATCTAGCTTATTCTTTCTGAGCTGGAGGTGAAGGACCTCACTTCTCAGGTAAGAAGAAATTGCCAGTGTGGTCTGCTGCTCCTTTATCATGCTAACCCAAGTATATGAAATATGAAGTGTGATGATCTACCTGCAGCATCGCTCCAGAACTGTGGCAGCAGGAACAGGGAAAAGAGCACAGGGAGAGCAGGATATATAAATACTTTTTAAAGATAGCAGCTTACCTACTGTTTTTTGTCTACAGGAAAAAAAGTGAGTCAATATGGCTTCTGCTGAATCAAATTTATTATGTCTCTAGGCATAGCTAATTATCCTGACTTAGCCCAGCTCTGAGTTCTTCCCAAGGGTTTTTGTGCTGTTTCTTCTGTTTTGATATATAAATTGTCTTTATTTTACTCTCCTCCTACATGTTCTGTATAATCTTTTTGCTCCCTGCCTTAGTGAGGAGCCAGGAGTTGGTGTGACACTGCTATCACAAGATGTAGGATGGAAATGGGATCTGTTAACCAAAGTCTTTGCTCTGAGTGTCCTGCAATGCTTTCTTCTGTCATCTGTCTCATGGGCTATGTGGAACGGCCTCTTCTCCCCAGAAACCATTTTCATGCTGCCATTTACTTACTGTAACCATCCTTGGGCTAGAGGAGTTGTGAGGCTCTGCATGGGTTTCTTAGCTCAGAGGAGTCTCACTGTAGCTGCAAATTTTTGAGAATATCACCTTTTGCTCTTTTTGAACCTACCACCCGCTGGTCATGGTTTAATCCCTTGCAGTTCTTGTGTCAGAAATGGTGAATACTTGTGTTTTGTGACACTGATACATTTATAGGCCCTTGCCAGTTACTTCTTCCACAGAACAATTGATCCTGTTTCATTTAGCTTCCCTTCACATGGAAGTTGCTCCACAATTTTAAGCAGCCTTTTGGCTCTCTTCCATGCCTTTTTCTGGCTTTGCATTAGCTTCTGTAACAGGAAGGGAGAACTGCACTCAGTTTTCAAGACACGAGTGCAATATCATTTTAGACACAGGTGTAATAACATAGCCTGCTCTTGCTCTCTTTCCAAATTGTTTTGGTGTGATGGTTATATACTTCTTAGGGCCTAAAATCAATGCAGGTATTAATTAAATTTTTTAGTCAGACTCATCCAATTAATCATCAGGACTCTGGAGTCCTGTCTTAGTGAGATTTCAGTAGTTCACAGGCTAGCTCTAGTCACTAGCCAGCACCGGCTGAATACACCTGGGGATTACAGTACCACATGCAACATGGTGCACAGGGAGAGGCTGAGCAGATCAGCAATTTCCTTGCCAGATGTTGCAGGTGCACAGCTGTGAACATGGCTGTGTTGCTGCCATGGTGGGGGATTAGGGAACATAGTGAAGTGGAGCATATCTGTAGTGGAGGTGCTGCTGCAAAGCTGTCACAGCCATGCTTGGCTGGCTGGGCCGCACAAGCTCTCAGATGGTTTTCTGGCTGGTGCACTCAGTTTTGGGCCACAGACCTGGGAGTTGTGGCACCTCCATTGTGCCTTCCTCCACTGTCACTCAGACATGACAGATGTATTTCTCTGCCTGGACTGCTCTGTGGTGGGTCACCCACAGGCTGCGTGCCTGCTGGTCCTGGAGCACTTCCTGCAGGACTTTGGGGTGAGGAGATAAGATGAGAGTTTAGGGATTTGCTATGTGCTGGTAACAACCAAGTCTCAGTCTGTTGTTAGCAGGCTGTGTGGCCTCAACTCCTCAGAAGGGTGGCTGTGGAGCAAGGCAAAATTATCCTCCTTGTTGTCTCTGGGAAGAGCAGGGAGGTATGGATAGGCTGTAATGATGTACACCAGTCTACCCAGTGAGTCCACCTCAGACCCAGCAAGACCCTCCCCTAAGCCCACTGTGTTGACACAGGACACCACCTTTTTCTCTCCTTTCTCACCAGGAGCTTTGCCCAGTACTTCTCATTTCATCTGTGCTTGGCCAGGGCAGAAGCTGCCCTCTCCTGTTCCCCAGGCCCTCAGCAGAAGTGGACATACATCTGAGTCACCATGGGCAAGATGGACAACCCCTCTGTGGAGCTGAACTCTCCCTCCGAGGTGAAGCAGGCAGCCCTGGAGGAGCCAGAGCCCATCAACCCGGAGGTCGTCAGCACCAAGAAGAAGAAGAAGGAGATCCCAGACAGAGGTTCCTGGAAGGGGAAATTTGACTTCTTGCTGTCCTGTGTGGGCTATGCTATCGGTCTGGGCAATGTCTGGCGCTTCCCTTATCTCTGTGGCAAGAATGGAGGAGGTGAGAGAAGCACTCAGTGAGTGGCCTTGTCCCCAGACAGGCTTCGGTTTGGTGTGGGTCTGGGAAAATGTTTGGTCCTCCAGCTGAGAGCTCTCCCTCATGATGGGAATTATTACGTTGTCAGGAGACTAGTTGCCATGATCTGTGGGGTTTACTAGCAAGTGCAGGCTGGAAAGAAGCAGTCCAAAGAAATAAAACAAGAAGTTTGACTTCTGTCAAGCTTCTGCACTCCCAACTTACAGGGCTACAGAATAAAGCATCTGGGACCTGATTTATTTACAGGGAGGGCTATGCACATAGGCACCCAGCTGGATGCTGGGGCACTTCCAGAGAAACCAGTCTGCATCTGCTAAAGGTGGGATTCTCCTCAGTGTAGTGTATGCTCAAGGGAATTTTCTCTACCCAGCTACAGATTTTCTGCACATTTTGGATCAAGTCAGAAAACACACTTCTGTGCCTCAGCTCCCCTCTAAAGTGGTGCTATTTCTTCAGCCTTGTCAGGGAGATGCTTTTGTCGGTAGAGCGGAGTCTCTTTCTTCTCCTCACTCCATGCCCAGCTATCCCATTGTTTGTGCCTGTTACTAAAACAGCTTTTCTTCCCTCACCTTGAAGATCTTCTCACCTCCTTGAACCTTTTCTCAGACTTCCCACATAAGTCCAAACCCCTTTTCCTCACCTTTAAGGCTCTATATATAATTTTAGTATTGCCTGCTAGTCTTCCCACATTGCTCTTTGCTTCCTTCTTAGCTCTACCCTTCCTGAAGTCCCTGTCCCAAGTTCCACATTCATTCATGCTGCTCTGAGGGTCTCTTCGTTGCTTCTTTTCCATGTCTTCTTTATTATCCTCTGCCTTTGGCTCTCATAATTTCTCACATCACCAGCCCACTTCTGCTGTCTGTGTTCCAGACAGTGTAGGATGCTCTTCTCCTCCAACGAGGAGAAGGGTATAACTCCCTGAAGCAATCTGTCCATGTAACTTCATGACATTTAAGGGTATCTTGGCCCTTTCTCTGAAGCATGTGGAGTGAGTGCCAGCAGGAGACCAGACAGTTATCAATTTTGACAAGAAGTTTTCTAACTGAGTATGTTGTTTTCGTAGAATTGCAGAATCATAGGGTAATCTGGGTTGAAAGAGACTTTAAAGATCATCTTGTTCTAAACCCCCTGCCAGGGGAAGGGATACCTTTCACTGGACCAGATTGCTCAAAGCGACATCCAACCTGGCCTTGAACACTTCCAGTGATGGGGCATCCACAGCTTCTTTGGGTTTTGTGCCAAGGTGCAACTGTGCAGGTGAGCCAAGTGAGCTTGATGGGATCATCCAGGCCTACCTAGCAGAGCCTGTGCCACTAATGCCAGAGCCATTGTGTGGGTTTGCCATCTTTAGCCACACTCTGGCAGCTGACTGGAGCTCTCCTCATAGAACATTAGCCCTGTGGCTAGGTCCCAGCACTGGTTGATAGCCAGCATCTGCCCTGTGGTTGCTGCATCATCTCAAGTCTCACACTGAATCCGTGCTGCCCATGAATCTGTCTCCTCGCACATAAAGGTGGAGATGACAATGCCTATAATTAGATGAGGGGTGCTGTGAAGCTAAAATCAATCCTACATCTAAATTCAGCTGAGAACCTAGGACAGAGGGTGCTGTGGAGGTGTGGAGCACTATTATTAGCATTAGCAGCGGCACACCGGGTGCTCTCTGTGCAGCTGCGGGCACACACAGAGGGGTCGGCCGGCTGCGAGCAGGAACGCCAGGCAGATGAAATGCGGGAATGGGCGCCTGCCCCCTCCCAAACACCCTGGCGCCCCGTGCCGCCCGTGGAGCCGGGACCGCTCGCTCCTGTCGGCCCTGCCGGCTGTGGCTGCGAGCAGCGGGCGGAGGCGCCGGGGCCGGGCGGCAGCGCTGACGCACGGAAGCGTCACCGGGAGCCGGAGCGGAGCAGCGAGGCAGCGGCGCTCGGCATCTCATTCGCAATCGGGTGGGCACCGCCTCGCCTCTGCCCCGACGGAGGCGCCTCCGGAGCACAGCAGACTGTGGGTGGGACTCTAATTTTAGCGTCCCGCATGTGCGCTGCTCAGAGCGCGGTCGTGTGGGCTGCTTCCATTACGCACAGGCAGATTGAACTGAATGGAAATATTGTCGTCTCACTTACCGCTGTCACATTGCATCGGCTCACGGCTGGTTTGCTCGGCGCAGGGAGCCCGGGGCACGGCGGCCCAGCGCTCGGCTCAGCCGCTGTGGGGAGCGGGCTTCACCCAAAGTGGTGCCTGGGCTCCCTGCTGGCCCTGCACGCAGCTGGATGTGCCCAGCTGTGCCCGTCTCTCCAGCCTCTACCCCCATCTCTAGCCTCATACAGTCCCTCTGATCTCACCAGGCTTTTACCGGACTCCACATTCACTCTAAATGCGGCTCAGTACATGCTAAAAATTGTCTGTGAGATCCTGAGTTGAGTAACTTGAGAGAAAAACAATTCTTTAAAATAAGCATCATGCATTACTCATTTGCGCATTGAGTCTCAAAGCAACGACGTGTAACAGCTTGAAATGCTCAGCTTTGGGTTCGTGGGCAGTGTTCCTTCCCTGTTTTAAGGATTAACTGTTACTCTTTGCTGTATGGCATCAGGAGCTGGAGACTGCAGGCAGATTTGGGCTGCACAGTGAGTGCCAGGTGCTGTGTGATCCTTCTGTGCCTCCAAGGGTCGGTGCTCTGAGCAGGCAGAGCAGGACCAACGCCATCACCCCTTTGAGACCCATGGATTTGGACACAAGCTGAGACTTTCACAAGATCCCACACAATCATATTTTGCACAGGCCTGCAAAATTTAGGTACAAATTTCAGAGCTGATTTCCCATCTGGCTGCACCAGAGAATATGATCCATGCCTGTTTGGGGACCTGGCCCTCCAGATTAACAGTGTCATTGGCAACAGCCTGCAGCTCAAGAAGGTGCTCTGGTTTGTGGATATTCCACTATTCTCAAAAATTTTTGCAAAGCCAGGATACAACACTTGTGTCCAAAAGTTTATTTGTTTTTTTTTTCTCAATAGTCTAATAAGATCTTTCACCTACAAACCTTCCTGGCCTGCCTGTAGATGAGAAATGCAGGATTATCAAGGCTGCAGCCAAATGTCATCAGTTGCTTGCACAGAAGTGAGGAAGGGATTTGCACTGCTGGTAAGCTCAGCCTCCAGACTCCACAGCAGCAGGGTGGCAGCAGCTGTGTCCTCGGAGCAAACACTGGCTTCCCGCAGGGCTCTCAGGAGCTGCAGCGTGCAGGCTGTGTCTAGAGAGAGCACAGGGCAGATGCTGAGCGGGCACAGTGATGCCCAGAGCTGTTCCCTCCCCTGTGCCAGGCTGCTGGTGAAGCCGAGAGCCTGTGCTTCCACGCCAGCTTGTGATTCAGGCTCACGGTCACGGAGCTGCTGGCGCAGAGTGTTTCCTCCCCACCACCCACTGCCAGCTCCTCTTGCATGCTGCCTCCCATGGATTCCCATGCCCCGTGCTGGCACCTGCCTCTCCCAGCTGGGCTCGGCTCCCTACTTGGCAGGCAGATGTCCCCAGCTGGGTGTCCCCTGAGCCAGCATCCCTGGCTGTTTCCCTGCCCTCGGAGAGCAGCTGCTGGAGCCTGGCTCTGCAGGGGCAAGCTGGGCTGCAGCTTTCCATAGTGGCTTTGCTTGCTGGCTCTGTGTTTGCTTTCCCACTAATGTTTGGAGAAGAAGACTCACACTGACAGCTCCACCCTATGGCTAGTGCAGAAATCAGTGCTGTCCCAAACACAGCCAGCTGCTTCTGAACAAAGCGAGTGTCCTCTCTCTATCCCCAGCCAGCATCTTCTGCAAGAGTTTGTCCTCTTCAGAAATGGTGGCGTGCTCCAGCACATACATGAGAAAGTGGAAAATAAGCTTTGTCCCATCCCTAAAAGTCAGGATGACCTGAATGTGTACAGCTTTCAAATCACACAACAAGGTTTTCCTATTCTAATTGCTCTTCTCAAAACTGGGTGCCAGTAATATCTCTAATGAATGGCTGCACTACCTCATTTCTAGTAATGAGATGATTTCCGTAGAGCCATGGAGAACAATAATATTTTCACTATGAATTTTAAGGGTGAAACCTAAAACATGGGTGGAGAGGTGTATAGCACTCTTACAAGAACCAATACAGTCTTAGTCACTGTTCTTAAAAGACTGAAATCGTATAAACAGAGAAAAGAGTGGCCAATGCCAGATATTCCTGTCCCCTGTTCCCTTGAAAAACATTGACAGCTGCTGCAGGTAAGACAGAAAGCATCAATAAGAACAAGTTACCAGTGTCAGTATCCAAGCTTTTGGATTTGTTGTCAGATTGGGTTTAGCATTGCCTAAATAGCTAACAACAAAGTGGGACTGGCATTGCACAGCTAATGATGCCAGTATGCATGTATACATAGTACATATATATCCATAGTGATAAGAGGAACCAATGGTGATCCCAGTGGGAGACTCACTGAACACACCAACTCCAGTTGCAAACTGTCACCTCCAAGAGAGGCTGCTCCTTATCACATGGGTGCTGTGGAGCAAGAAACTGCAGCTGGAGGCATTTGTTTCTTGGTCAAAATCTGATAACATTGCTCTGTCTTTCAGGGGCCTTCCTCATCCCCTATTTCCTGACGCTGGTTTTTGCTGGGATTCCTCTCTTCCTGCTGGAAACTGCTCTGGGCCAGTATACCTCTGTTGGTGGACTGGGAGTCTGGAAATTAGCACCCATGTTCAAAGGTACTGCACTGGATGTTTGTGGCAGCAATGGCATGTAACCACAGACTAAGCCCCATTAATGGTTTGAGAAACAAATCAGCAAATCCCTGAGGGCTGGGGTGGGGTGGCAAGTGAGGGGAGGTTTTTTCCCCTCTGTCTTTATCAAGCTGTCCTTGACCCTAATGTCTGCAGTCACTAACATCACTGTTCTCTGCTCAAGCAGTCTTCTGTGGTGACAAGGGACTTTACGAGTAGTATGGGCTTCAATGGAGGAGCTCTGGTTGCAGAAGACCCTTTGTTGCCCCAATCCTTCCTTCCTAGGCTTACTTTAATTGCATAGGAAAGCTGGTTATAGGGAACATGAACCTGTAGCCATGTCTGGAGTAGCTGTTTTCTAGAAACCAGTGGTGATTTAGAAATGCCTTGTATGTGGGAGTCCAGAGATCTGGATTGATGCTGCTCTCTGCCTTCATTCATAGGAGTGGGACTGGCAGCTATGGTTCTGTCCTTCTGGCTGAACATCTACTACATTGTCATCATTGCCTGGGCTCTCTACTATCTCTTCAACTCTTTCACTGCGGTGAGTCACAGGCATGTCTGCAGCACGGCATTGGCTGTGCTCTGGGTCCTTGCTCCTGCTTCATGGGGACTGAGCTGTTTATGCCACGATGCTGGCACTAGCTGCTTGCACTTCGTGCAAAGAGCCCTTGTCAGCAACCTGCTGGCCCCTTCCTGAAGAGGTTATTCAGTCCTGGAGGCGGTTTTGTAGTGCTGATGGGTGCTAATTCTTGTCCTCTGAAGAAGATGGTGCTCTGGAGGGAATGGTCCCATCCCCTCTCTGTTCCCCACTCACATCAGTCTTTAAATCTCACTCTGTGTCTCTCTTGTATTTCTAGGGCTGCTCAAATCTAAAAGCTGCACATTTCCAGGACTGGTTTTGTCAGGTTTTCTCACATCATGGTCTTATCTTCCAGGACTTAGTCCTGATCTTAGTTAGTCCTTATCCACTCTTCCCCTGACAAATTGAATCTGGTGGATTTTTTTTTCTGCTTGAAAAAAATGGTTCAGAAAGCATCTAGCCATTTGCTTGTGACTGTCCCTTAGCATGTGCTTTGGAGTTACAGTTTATAGTGGGTTCCTCTTCCATAGCAGGATCTTCTACCATACAAGGTTAGAATCACACCCCATATTAACTTCTTGGTAGCTGAATGATTTATTTCAGCCCAGAAACTGGTAAGAGTTTCTTTAACATAACTCTCTCAGCAATCTGCAGCCTTAAAGACATCAACCCTGTCGTTTAAATGGGATCTTGAAAAATTTCATTTAAATATAACCCTGAAATTCTGTTATGGACACTGCACATCCAGTTTTACTTTTTGTTTCAGCAAAAATTTCAAGTATCTATCAAGACTTTTGCTGAATTATTCCGTTTGGCATTCCCAGCTGTGCTTCTGCCACCAATACCACCTATCACTGTAGGCTCCTGGATCTAGAACAAAATTATTGGTTGTGGATGATTAGATGCACCTTCAAGGGATTCCCAAATTCTTCCCAAAGGAATCCATCCCAATTACACCCGGGGCAGGATGCATCTTAGGGTGAGGGTTTGGTACATTCAGGTGCCACAGACCCAGCTGGTGACAGTGCTTGTATGTACATAGGCAGCCCCAGGTGTTTGGCTCAAGACCTTTTACCAGAGATAATTCCAAATTCCCAAAAGGACCCAAGGTGCAA
Source organism: Climacteris rufus (assembly GCA_013398175.1). Lineage (NCBI taxonomy): Eukaryota > Metazoa > Chordata > Aves > Passeriformes > Climacteridae > Climacteris > Climacteris rufus. The sequence goes on from VZRZ01007595.1 coordinate 1,072,600, forward strand.
ATGAAAAAGGTAGACTGATGTCTGTCCTCTGTCCCTCCTAAATCTGACTAAGAGTATTTTGAACTGCAATAGGAGCCCAACCTGCCTTCTACAGTTTCTGTCCTCTAAAATTCAGAGGAAATGGAGCAGCAACAAACTATCCCCCAGCCTGCCCCTCCCCGTGGGAGCTGCGCAGCGTCCCTAACGTGCAAACATTGAAGGGCTGCTGTGTAGCACTGCTTGAGCCACTGCCTTTGCTTCAGTGCAGTTAGAAAGTCCTCAGTGAAATCACCGGGTGGATGCAAGCAGCTTGGGTGGCCACTGAAATGTCCTCCCTGCCCCTACAAGAGCCACCCTTCTGCCAAGATACCACGTTGGAACGTATTGGTATTGTCTGCTGGAGTGAACTCATTTAGATGGAGCAGTGCAGGCAGCACTTAAAGGCACTGATGCCACAAGGCACTTAAAACACAGATAACATTTCTAAAGAGGTCTCTGTTCGTGGGTGAATAGGGATGCATACAAACATCCTCTTAAAGCTTTGTTGAGCTGGAGCCTCAGGTCTTATCTGCAGAGGGAAATCACCCAGAATAGCTGTTCTGCATTCATCTCCATGCAGCGTGCTTGGGAAAAGAGATAGCTGCTTTCCTTGGGCTTCCTCAGCCGTGGCACTACATGGCCCGGGTGAGTTCCCCTGCATGCTCACATGGCCCCTGACACTGCTGCTTCACTACCTGCAGTGCCAGAGCTGATTGCATTAGGTCTGTATGGTTGTCCTGCACTCACACTGCTACCTAAAGTGTAAACGTCTCCCAGGAACCCCTTTGTGCTGCTTATAATCAGGACAGCATGAAATAGTTACTGTGCTTTAAATTTACTCCTATGCTTGCATTGTAATAGTCTACTCATATAGACAACCCATGGTCCCCATTCTCAGGGTCATGTTGCTTTTTAAGCCTTGAAGTTGGTATGAATGAAAGATAAGAAACAAATCACTGTTTATTCTTTGTGCAGTAAATTCCAACCACTTGTTGAGTGAAGCTAGCAAAAGGGTAGTAATGGTTATAAACACAAACTATAAATACTACTCAGTAGTATTTTAATTTGTAGCTATTAATTACCAGAAGTTAATTGGAAGTGGCTTTCTATCTGGGGAATTTTATTGGAGCTACAGCATTGCCCTAATGACACTGAGATATTGTTTCCTGGAAAATCCTTGTACAATTTATCCTATTTTGAAAAATGATTCCATGGTTTGGCTGCAAGGGTGTGCCAATCCAGTGAAGCTCCCCATCCTCTTTACTAAAAGAATAATGGGGTTTCAGTTTAGAAGAAGCCAGATTTCACTTGGGACATGTCTCATGAACGCTAACCCTGCTGTCCCTGTGCAGGAGCTGCCGTGGCAGAACTGCGGGAACGCCTGGAACACCGACCGCTGCTTCTCCAACTACTCCCTGAACGACACCACCAACCTCACCAGCGCTGTCACCGAGTTCTGGGAGTACGTCCCCAGCCTGCCTACACCAGGTTTCTCCCCCTCCCCGCAGTCACTGGACCTGCCTGCCCAGGATGCAGCTGTGCCCGTTGGCGCTGCTCCTTGCACAGCTTTGGCAGAAGGGCTCTACAGCCAGCCACTGGCCAGGGTGGGCACGGGCTGCACTGTGCAGAGGCAGGTCAGATGGATAGAGAGGCAAACAGCCTCTCCATCTCTCTTCTCCTCCCTTTATCTCCTCATGATGAACCTCACGTGTCTTTAGGGTTTTGCAGGTTCTTATGCTTGTCTGTACCTGGCCCGTCACCCTCCAGCTACCTCTGGGACCCCCAGTCTCTCTGCCCTTGAGGGTTGGACTTCCTCTTAATGCAAAGTCTCCCACCCTTAGGAGGAACATGCACCAGATGACCGGGGGCCTGGGGGAGCCTGGCACCATCCGCTGGCCCCTGGCTGGCACACTGGCCCTGTCCTGGCTGCTGGTCTACTTCTCCATCTGGAAGGGTGTGGAGTGGACAGGCAAGGTACAGTGTGAGGAACAGATGTTTTGGTGCTGCCTCTCATTGCTGTGCTGTCAAAATGTCCTCCAGGCTCAATTTTGTTTAAGTGTCTATAACTAAGGTTATGGTGTTTAGAGGCAAAATCACAGTAGAGACTATTAAATTCCTGACATTTACCTTTCACAGTTGTAAAAATTGCTACCCTGTTTATGGTAATTTTCATTCTAAGTGTAGAGAATAGCTTTTGCCTGTAAAGTCACGGGTCTGAGTGCTCAGTCTTTTTGGGAAGAGACATTTTCAAAGATTACTTATATTTCCTACCTTGGAACAGCTGTTTGAGAGAGTGAAGCCTCTTGTGGTCTTCCCCTTTTAACAATCACAGTCTCTTAAAATGCTTCTGGTGGTAAAAAAACTCACCATCTCGTTTGATAATTTCCCTGCTGCCCTTTCAATATTGGTGAGAGACCTCCAGATGAGAAGCACGTTGTTACTCGCTGTGCAGTGTTCCAGGCTAGCACAGCAGAAAGGTAATTGCTTCATTTAGTGAAACAGCAATGCTGAGGTACTGGGATGTGTTATTTAGAGCACAGCATGGTGCAGTAGGACAATATTATGAAAGGAATAATCTAGAGGAGGGATCAGAAAGAAGCATTTCAGGGGGAGGTCACCTAAGCTTTTAACTTTCCCACTGGCTCTCAAACAGGTTTTAGCTATGCAGCCACAGCAAAGCCCTGGTGATTACTGGTGTAGGTCTGTGATGAGGGATGGCATGTACCTGTGAGATCCTGAAACAGTGTTGAAAAGAAAGCAGTGGAGTCAAGACAACTTTTGTTGTTTGATGCATTGGTCTAGAGAAACACTAGCTTTAGCTCTGCAAAATAAGGATGTGATGATTTAAGGGGATTAGTTCTGTGAACTAAAGTTATCCCTGTGCAATTCCCTTGTCTTTGGGCATGCTACTTTTGTGATTACTGTGTCCTTGTGTATCATTGGCAGGGACAAACCTCAAACAGCCAGAAATGTTACTAGCATGGGAATGGGAGATAGCAAATGCAAGGAAGAGCTGCTGCAAGTGGCTGTGCTTGGGAACCTGTCCCTTTCACAGGAGGGCACACCAGGTGCAGTGACACCATGGGCAGGAAAGCTCCTGGGCACTGGTGGGCTGATGGCTTCTCTCCCATGGGGTCTTTTTCAGGTGGTGTATTTCTCAGCCACCTACCCCTACTTCATGCTTTTCATCCTCTTATTCCGGGGAGTCACGCTGCCAGGAGCCAAGGAGGGGATCCTCTTCTACCTCACGCCAGACTTCAAAAAGCTCTCTGACTCTGAGGTTTGTAGCCTAGTGAGGAAAGTTCTCATCTCCCAGTTGTCTCTGCATTAGGCTTCCCTAGGCACTTCCCTTGAATACTGTAAGTATTTAAAACAACCCTGGAATAGTTCCCTGTTCAAGAAGTCACAACCCTCATAGGCTGAAACAAAACTGAGGGACAGGTCCTTCATGGGTGGAAATCTGTGCAGCAGCTCTGTTGTACTCCAGCAGTGTTATCCATAGGGTGGGGGGAATCAGAAGTTATCCTGACAAGGGGAACTCCTCTCTGAGCTGGGAATGCCTCATTTCACTGACTGTCCTAGGGCTGCTGATTTGGTCTTATTCTGGTGGTCCCAGAGAACGGACAATGTGGTGTCGCTGGCATGGGGGCCTCAGAAGCAGCACAAGCACAACAGCACACACAGCAGCAGTTTTTGGAAGTGCTTAAATGACAAGTGGTGGCCAGTAATGTGTCCTTGGTCATTGGAAGCACAGAGGGGACCCAGGAGAAACATGGACTCTTGCAAAGGCAGAGTTTTTCAGGAGACACAGACTCTGTCTTTTTCAGCAGCGATGTTCCCATGGCTCCAGAGTCACCAGTCGTGTGAGTTGGGGCAACTGGACACCCATCATTTCCCAGTGAGGGTCCCAATGATTCCTCTTTCAGGACATTCTCTGTAACTGTACTACCAACTGCATTGGCTCTAATTCCTGAAACACGGCTCTCAAGACCAGAAGAGTTATTTAAGTACTGTGCAATTATGAAACAAACAGTCTGCCCAAGTTTCTTGAGCTTTCTTAGCTTTAAGACCTTAAGGCACTGGGACCAGCTTTGCACTGCAGTTGTTTGCAGAAGCAACTCAATGTTGGAAAATCAAACACACATTAGTGAAAGAGGAATGGAAGGTGTGAGAGCAGGATGTGGGTCTCTGAAGGGAGCAGCACCCCTTGAGGGCAGCTGTGAGAAAGCAAGCACATACACACAGATTGAGATGATGTGAGTCCCTTCTGACCTGCACAGGGGTCTGAGGGACACTGTTCAGAAAATAGGACACATGACCCTTTATCCATCTACATCCAGGAAGCAACCTCGGTCCACATGTTTCAGAGGGCTGGGGATATATACCTGATGCTGGGCCAGGCTCCACTTTGGTGCACTTGACACATGGGAAGGATGCAGATCCCCTGCCTTCCCATATATAAAGGGCCCTATGGGAAAGCTCTGGAGAGGGACTTCTGACAAGGATATGTAGTGATAGGACAAGGGGGAATGGCTTTAAACTGAAAGAGAATAGTTTTAGATTAGATATTAGTAAGAAATTCTTGACTAGGCCCCAGTGACAGCGTTCCCTAATGTCCAGGCCATTCCAGTGGGCTGTACATCCAAACCCACAGCCCCACAGTCTACACCGAGTTCCCTCCCTGGCCCTGCACTGAGCTGCTACACGACATGCACCTGTAGCATGGAGTCCCCTTCTGCTGCATTCCCTCCTGGCTCCTTCTCTGCAGGTCTGGATGGATGCAGCCACTCAGATCTTCTTCTCCTATGGCCTGGGGCTGGGCTCCCTCATCGCTTTGGGGAGCTACAACACTTTCCACAACAACGTCTACAGGTCGGTTGCTTTTTCTCCTGCATGGCAGGGAGGGCTCACGGGTGAGGCAGGGGGTTGTGGGGAGTCTGGGGTGCCTGATCTCCCCCATCCCCTTGCTGGCAACATGCAGCCTAGGGGACACACTGTGATCTCTGTAGAGGGGCTCCCCTGCCTGCAGGACACTTAGTGTCACCTCTCCTCTCCAAGGCACAGGACCTGTTCTCAGCAGGGCTTGGTCTTTTGCTTACCCCAACCTCTACTCTTGGCCTCCTGGTAAGGACCTGCAGGTGGTTTCTTTTCTCTCTTTCTCTTTTCCAGAGACTCCATTATTGTCTGTTGTATAAACTCCACCACAAGCATATTTGCAGGATTTGTCATTTTCTCTATCATTGGCTTCATGTCACACATCACAAAGAAGTCAGTCTCAGAGCTGGCCTCCTCAGGTAAGTTGAAACCCAGGTGAGAACAAGTTGTCAGTGAGCATGGAATGCTCACAGGTCTTTCCTGACTAGTTATGAAACCCTCCTTGATCACTATCCCACCAGGATGGGTCTCAGGCACCTCTGCCTGCTTTTAGTGTTCTTTCAGTGCTGAAGTTTTATGTGATTTTTCTGTAGTGAAATATTTAGGCCATTTGCTGTCTGAAACCTTCCTATGAAGAATAGATACTACCTATGTTTTCAGCAGACGTGATCAAAATTTGGAGTCCCTTTTTGATGTGAAATCTTGCAATTGAGATCTCAGAATAATTTTTAAAGCAAGATGGGACTGTGTCCTTCTGCACAAAGACATATTTTTAAATTGCTGTCTTCCCAGAGAAAGCTTTTATCTGAAGAAACTGCATTTTGTTATGGGGAAAAAAAAGGCACCAGGAAAGTTATAACCAGCTCTGAGTATCAGTTTATTTTTCTATCAAAGTGCTCCAGCTCCAATTGGTTGCAATAATTTGATGACTTTTTTGCCTGCAGGACTTGTTTCTCTAGTCATTCTTGCCTCCCTATTCTACCCCTGCAGTGGGTAGGGTTGGTGTGTCATGGGCAAAGGCTCAGGTGTTCCTAGCTCCTATATCAAATCCCCAGAATTCTTGGCTGTAATTGTTGTCTCTCTGTTTAACCATGACCCTTAGCTCAGACTCCTCAACAAATGCTTTGTAAACATGGGCTCATCCCTCTTTTCATTACTACAGGCCCTGGACTGGCTTTCCTAGCCTACCCACAGGTTGTCACACAGCTGCCCTTGTCTTCACTCTGGTCAATCCTCTTCTTCTCCATGCTGATGATGCTGGGTCTGGACAGTCAGGTGAGACAACCCAGGGACAAAGTGGGGTAAGATGCGAAAATGTCTTCAGGTACCACAGTGGTGTCCCCTTCTGCACTTGGGACAGGGCTGAGCAGGTGTGAGGGTGGTGCTTTGATGCAGCATTTTGGCACTATTGTTGGTGACAACAGCGACCCTGAGCAGAACTGCAGGTCCCTGGCCAGGTCCATAGGTCAGCAGGGTAGATCCTGGCAGAAGGGAGGGAGTTGTGCCTTAGGAAGGGCTGGTGCCTGGGTACCCTAACTGCTTTGCCATCAGATAAGTTCTACAAGATCCTTGGGAGGGACACAGTTAAATATAGCAAAAGGTCTCTACCCTGTCCTCTCAGAGCCCTCACAAAACAAAACAAAAAACATTATCTCTGTGTTTTTACAAGTGGTGATACTTTTTTCCTGATAATTCTGCTTGAAAGTACCTACCCAGTGAAACAGTGAACTGTAGCATGCCTTGCTTTTGAGTGCATCATAGGTTCCTGCAAAAGCCTGTACTTGGTCTGTCACATCCTCCCTTGTGCCCACATGCTCTTGCCTTGCAGCACAAACCACCAGTACAAAATGGATGCTCTCTTGGATTACAGGTAGTGCTCATAAACCCAAGCCTACTTCACAGTCAGACTCAGACTTATTCCTGAAATGTCACTCCTGGTTTCCAGGAAAATCTAATCAACAAAATCTGGTTTTCAATCATGACACACTCTCACAAATTATAAATCTCATGACTGCATTACTACAGACATTATTTAAGAAAAAAATTTAAAATTCAAATAATAACTAAATGTTCTGAAAGAAGCTACATTTATAGGAAAAAAATTATATCTGTGGATTATTCACTCAGCACTGGTAAATAGTTTGAGACATGACAATAAGCCCTCTAAGCACTCTGTGGAATTTATTTGCTGCATTTGCTTCTAAAATACCCCTTGAAATTCTGCGTGTCCCTTCTGACAGCCAGTCTCACAGGGCAGGAATTCTGTGGGGGGGCTATCATTGCCTGGAGGAAGAGGCTGGGGGGGAATGAAGCATCAAAAGGAAAACAAGCTTCTAAAAAGCGCAGATAAATGTGTGAAGAAGCTTTCTGTCTGCACGCTGGAGCTCTGATTCATTCAAACACACCAGCAGCAGCATGGCAGCTTATGCATATAAACCAAATAACACAGGCTTCAGCAATGGTTGCAATTCCACATGCATTTTGAAACATTCAGTTTAAAAAAAAAAGAGGAAAGATGGTTTTGCTCTGTGCTGATTACATATCCTTTGTGGCATTTGCAGGTGGGGAGCAGGCGTTTTTCGTGTGGGTCAGCAGCCCAGTTTGTGAGGCAGCGCAGGGCCTTGGGGCATTTCCTGCACCCCTGGGGCTGCTGGACTGAGACTGTCCCTTGTCACCGGCGGGCTCGTCTCTGTAGGCACAGCGGGGATGCTCGGAAGCCCTGCTAGGGAAGGGAGGCTGGGCTGAGATCCGTGTTTGCGGTGCTGCCACAAGCTCCAGCCCTTTCGTGACGCTGGGAGTAGGTCCAGTGAGTGTCCTGCAGATGCAGCACAGCTCCATCTGCCTCTCCCTGCCAGGGTGCTCATGTCCTTTGCAGTTCCTCGAGCGGGATGAATGACCTGTCCTGACAGACACGCACCTCCCTCCTGTGTCCCCACTTGCCGCTCGTGTGCCTTGGTGTTCCCTCTGCTCTGATCCATCCGGGCTTTGTCTCTCTCTCTTTCTCATCTAGACCCTCTTTCGTAATATGCTAATGCTTCCTTTTAACCTACCAGTTTCCAGGTCAGGCATTTATTCCTCAGGGGAGCTAGCAAGCCTTGTGACTGCCAGCCTGCGTCCGTCCCATGTGAGGCCGCCTCGCATGGGTTGGTCATGAGGATTTCCAGCTGCCAGCAGCGAGACCGCTCTCGTGGATCTCTGCTGCACATTTGGCAGCTGTGGTCAAACTCCCCACAGGTCCATGCATCCCAACAGGGTGTTCTCCGTGGCCGAGGAGGGAATAGCAAGCCTTTGCAAGCCTCTCCCACTGGGAGAGGGTGGGAGGGACTCTCCTTCAGACCGAGGTACCATCTATACTGACTCCCTAGCCCAGGTTTTTGGACCCAGCAGCTTATGTAATGATTAAGCCCCTGAAGGGGAGAAAGAGCACAAGAGAGAAGCTAATGGAAAGCAAATGCTTAGGAAAGAAACAATATCATGGGGTGAGGCATGAGGAAGAACAGAATATGTGCTAAAAATTGTGGCTGGAGATAGTGGGAAAAGGAGAATATTTTGGAAAGCAGACTGAAGTGGCAAGAACAGGAAGCATCCAGTGCTCAGCTCCTCACCACTCTGAAAGCAGCATGCTTTCATTCAGGTGCCTACATCTCTCATGCAAACACCCAAGATTTGGTATGGAGGCTGGGAAGAGTGGACCCTGGGCCAGCCAAGGAGCTGGAGTCCCCAGGGCTGGAAAGGTGAGCCTTCTCCAGGCTGCATTCCCTGTGAAGTCTGAGGCTGGCATGAGGCAATTTTCAGTAAATGGCATGAAGGCTATTGCTACTTCTATGACTGGAAAAAGCAACATGTGACCATTTTTTTATCCCCCTCATCCATTACACAGCAGCTTAATTTCAATAGGAGACAAAGAGAATTCAACTCATTTTGTAGTCCTGTTCTTCATCACCCATTTCCCTGTCTTTCCCTCTGTGCCTTCTCTGACTTTGATCCTTCTTCCTGCACCAAAGGGCTGTCAGGTTAACTCCATCCCATTACCTAAGGCATCATTTACTTTGCTCCTTCTCTGCTGGACACTGCCCTCTGCCCCGACCACCCCATTCCCCTCCAAACCCATTTCCCTCTCTGGTCTATGATCCCATGGCTCTGCCATGGTTCCTGTAGTGCCTGGCCATGCATCCATGTGGAAAGAATAGCTTTTGACAGTGTTTTTTTTGTCATGCTATCTCTTCACACCGTGGTGCCAACTCAGTCCTGACTCTTCCAGACAACAAGCCAGGTGGGATGGGGTGAAGAGCTCACTGTCAATGACTATAAAGGCAGCTTAACCCATGCGTGAATGGCAAAAGTTGCTTTAATGGCACTTGTGTCCAACATAAAAAGCTTAGCTCATTAAAAATTCAAGTTGAAGCAGTTGAGCTGTGTCACTCTGGGAATACTGGCTTTCCATGTGTATACAAAACCCTGGGCATGCACACCTCCCTTTGCCTCACTCTGGCCCATGTGGAAGTCAGCCTGAACAGTCAGCTGTGTGCAAGCTCTTCCACCATCCCAGTCCAGCTATAGGATCAGGCTCTCCACTTTTCTTCCATACATCTTCCCAGCCCTCTGTTGCTCTTTTTAGCCTATATACCTCCACCTCCATTCTAGGGGTTTTTTTTCTTCCCAGGGATAGGGAAGTCCCTGACATCAAAGAACGATGAAACCTCTTTCATTTTCACTGCACTGACTTGTACATTTGCTCAGAGTGACCAGGGAAGCCAGTTTGCTGTCCTCATAAATTCCCAGGATTTTTGCTAGAGGCATGATGTGCTTTCTTAGAGAGGTATGTTACCTGTACTTCCTGGGAGCAAGATATAAAAGTAAATCTCACAATTTATCAATAAATAGGAGAGAAGGATGCACTTCACATGTATACAGCCAAACTACCCTTGTGCTAGAAGTCAGAACTAGTAGGAAAACTGATTGGAAGGCAACACTCATGGGGATTTCTTCATGTGTTACAGTGCAGGCAACTTTTTTATACTGTGCCTGGTACAGCACTGCAGAAACCACCCAGGTGTTTCCATCTCTGGAAAGATGATGTGCTGTAAGGATGGGCTTTTGATGTGCTACATGCGTTTAATGTAGCGTGCTTGAAAAAGTGAAATAAAGTCAAGGACTGGGTCATCAGAGATGTTATTCACATGCACATGAGACTGGATAATGCAGCTCCTTATTGAACGTTTTAGATCATTGAACAGCACAAGTGCTGTTGCCAGAGGCTGAGAAGAGCAGGCCTGGGAAGGGAAGAGCAAGAAGGGTCCTGCACATGTCCCAGCAGCAGCCAGACACACACCTGTGACACAGGGCCTGGCAGTGTGGGGAGCAGGACAGTGATGGGGAGGCCCTAGAGTGGGAAGAAAGGGGGGGCTTTTCACAGGAGGCCAAAGGCAGAGATTTATCTCAGCTATTTTTAAGTATTTAACTTTGGTGCTTTTAGCTCCATCTATATTCAGTGGAGGGAGAGGTGCATTTTCAGTAGATGGTTTAGACTGACTTTCTGCAAAGATGCCTCCGTCTTTTCTGGAGTCTGCAGAGAGTCTATAAATCACCAAGATTCTCAACATTGAAGTAAAATCTGTGGGGGGTTGATTGCAGGCTAAGATGCTTATATATATATATAACCTTTGTGTACCTTTTCCCATAGTTCTGCACTGTAGAAGGGTTCATTACAGCCCTGATGGATGAGTATCCTCAACTCCTAAGAGCCAGGAAGAAGATCTTCATCGCAGTAGTCTGTTTTGTCTCTTACCTCATTGGATTCTCCAACATCACCCAGGTACAGATGGCTGTGCTTGTATCTCCATTCATGACACCTTTCTGGTCACTTTGGCACAGCACAGCAGCACCAAAGCTTTGGGAAAAGTGACAGCATTTCACTGGATAAATGCCGGATAAAGGGGTTTGCTCAGCACTGCTACATCTAAAGTGACTTAGGATGCCTTGATAATTTTTACCATCACCCTATTGTCAGTCTGGCCTGGTGTTTTGCTAATTGCAATGACAGCTCAAGTCAACAGAGCCCAGCAGAGGGAATGCTTGCTGCAGGGGGTAGATAGCATAAAAAAACCTGTTCTGTTGGGGCCCTGAATCTCTGGAGCTGAAGCCAGGCTTCACGTGAAAGGAGGTGAGGGCTGAGTGGTGTGGAGACTGTTTGTAGAGAGCTGTATGTTCATGAGGAGACAAGGCAAACCTCCTGGGAGGAGCGGAGCAGACTAAGTGACTCTATCTAAAGCAGAGAAATACAGGAAATCTTAGTGAATTTCTTTTTTTTCTCTCACCCTTGGCTATGCCTGAACAGGCTGGTTAATTGTCTGCAAGAGCACATCAGTTTTGCTGCTGGGAACCAGACTGCAGTGGAAACATTGCAACAGTGGCTCTACTGTCCAAGGAAATTAACATTAAACCAAAAGACATGGACACTAGCAATCCAAGCTGCTGGCTGATACTGTCGATCATAATCTATAACTAAACTCCTTGACCCTGTTTTTGTCTTTTCAGGGTGGCATTTATGTCTTCAAGCTGTTTGATTACTACTCAGCCAGTGGCATGTGTCTTCTCTTTCTTGTCTTCTTTGAGACCATCTCAATTTCTTGGTGTTATGGTAAGCACAAAACACCTTGCTCCTTTGTTTTCTCTATGGATATGGTGAGTTATTTAAACAGCCGAAGCCAGGGAAGCCAATGACAATTTTGCACCTGAAAATAACTTATAGTGATAACTCCAGAAAATCAGGAGTGGAAGCTGTCATCTCACCTCTCCAGGCCATCACAAAGATCTCTGCACAAACTGGCAGATGCCCAGGGTCCTTGCTTCTGGGCCCTCAAGGGGACACCAGGAACATGGAAGCTGTTAGCATGAATTTGCTTTTGTGTCCCAGTACCCCATCCCCTCCAGATGGCTTCTCATGCCACAGCATTGCCACCCTCTCTCTGTGCCTGGCCTGTGCTCTGCCATGAGAAGAGGTGAAGACCGTGGCACAGAGATTGGATATTTTTTTTTCAATGCTCATCTCTTCTTGTAGGTGTGAATAGGTTTTACAGGAACATTGAAGAAATGATTGGCTACAAACCTTGCATCTGGTGGAAGGTCTGCTGGGCCTTCTTCACACCTCTTGTCTGCCTGGTAAGACCTGGGGGATCCTATCTGCAGGTGTGGGTCTAAAGGGCCTTTAGATGGGCTGTAGAGGAAACACAATGTTCTCAACCCAGCATAGGTCTGGTGCAAGGTGGTCCCAGGCAGACTTGAGATGGGTAAAGTGACACAGGAGCCTCTTTCACTCTGCCTGCTGGAAATCACGCATAAGAAAAATTCTAGATGATTTCTTTTAATCTAAATGAGGCCACCAGTTCTCCTTTTTTGTTTTTTCCCTGAGATTCCAGAAGATAAACAAAATAATGTACTATTTTAAAAAGCTATTATTGGTTCTGGTAAAGCCTTTTAGCTACTCCAGCTTCAGCCTCTAATAGAGCAAAAGTTATCACCAAATGCAGGATAATTGACTGCAGAGCAATTTGGCCTTTGCTGGCTCCTGCCCTTCCAGCAGAAGTAGTGCAGGGAATAGTGTGATAAGGCTAGTGATAGGAAGATGAAGACTCCTGAAATCAGCTGTGAGGATGCTGTTAACTTGCTTAGAAGCTGGTGTGGGGGCACTGCTTGTCTGAGGAGTCTAGTGAAGAAGGAAATCAGAGGTATTCCAGTTCCAGAGTTTTACATAGGATAAGAGGAAATGATATGAAATTACCAGTTGGTAGTCTGAAAGAATCTAGACTAATGTAAAGAGCTGTTGGGTTCCTGTAAGCCTGTGGGAGCTAAGAGGATAATGAAGAAAAGAATGGCTGGACCTTCATTTTGCACACCTTCACCTGCAATGGGTGGTGCTCTTTTCCAGGGTGTGTTCTTCTTCAGTGTGGTGGAAATGACCCCTCTGACACTGGGAAAATATGTCTATCCTGCGTGGGGACAAGGCATTGGTTGGCTTATGGCCCTGTCCTCCATGGTTCTGATTCCAGGATACATGCTGTACTGTTTCTTCACCTCAACAGGGACTCTCCGGCAGGTATGAACAGCCTCACCACTCCTGCTCTGTGCTCAGGGTAAGCCCCTCACTGAACTAAGCCTGAACCAAGCAGACCCTGCTCTGACAGAGTTGTCAGAGTGCACCAGGTTGGTGCTGCAGGAGCTCTGTGCACCCTCTCCCCCAGGCAGGGCTCAGATCGGTCCCTGAGCACTGAACAGCCTCCAGTGACACGGGCTTGCTGGAGAGGACCTGCCAGCACAGCTAAGCAGGACATGTCTGAACCCTGGGAGCTCTGCTGGGCTGTGGCTGGACATGTAGGTAGACCTTCAGGTGGTCTGCCCTTACGTCTGTTGTTCCTCATTGAAATTTGTGTTGTCATCACCACAAAAATGGAGCCTTCCTCCCCTGAATATCCTTTTGGTGTGGGGGACTGCAGCCCTGGAAGAGATTGAGATGAAATCCTTGAGGTTTCTTGACTCAGAGAAATCCCAGTTCCTGACAGTCCCTGGATATGAGCATGGTCATTCAACACTTCTCATCAGGGAGATGAGCATCCTCTAAGCATGAATCCTGAAATATCTCAGTCAGGCCCAGCTAGCAACAGAGACAAGCACAGGGGGAGTTTGTCTTGTGCTTTTCAAACTGCACTCAGTGACTAAGGGGTTAGGAAGCAAGGAAGATTTTTATGCAGGACTCACAATACCCACCAAACCAGTCTTGTTTAAAACATTTTCTTTAGTAATTTGAGCAGGATTTTATGTAGCAGTGAATCATGAGTCTCTGTCATACGTAGTACTTACTGTTAAAATTTTATTTACAGTGTTGACATTCAGTCTTGAGAGCACTGTGCCCCAAGTCCCTGGCTTGGTGCTGTGTGCTGCAAGTTACAGATGCAAGAACTCACCCCAGGGATGTGGATTTATGGCTTTCCCAGCCCAGCTGGAACAGCAACCAGACGCCATCTAAATCACATGAGTTTGCTTTAGGGATGCTGTATTTTGAACAATGTTTAACTCAGAAAAGTTTGGGCTGGAATTACTGGGCTGAGGTTAAGTTGCAAAAGGATTTGAGTTTTCTTTCTCCCAGGCTTCCATTTGGATGAGCTCTGACATGGGAGCTGGGTGGGTTTGGTGTCTCAGATCTGCTTTCAATTTCGGTTTCTCATCTGAAGTTGGGTTTAGGTACTTGTTGTTGGTGTTAAGATCCACACTGACATTCCTGCAGGACTCAAGTCAGGGTGTTATGTCAAGACACTTTGTTGATTTTGGGTTGAAGGTCAGCAGCAATTCCAATAGTAGGCCCTTTGTCAGACATTTAGAGGATTCTTCATTCTCTCTTAAGCTGGAAAAGAGTAGAAGGAAAGTCTGCAAGTACAGATATGGGTTCAATCCTTTGCCTAGTCTCCATGCTGTTTCACTAGAGTTGGAGAAAGCACGTCCCAGCATCTGGGGGAGCCCAAACTGAGCATGTTCCCACCCATACCCTCAGCATCTTGTGCAAACCATCAGTACCAGTAAGCAGTGTGAGTGGCTGATGTGCAGTGCACCCTCCCTCTCTGGCTCTTTCTCTGACATTACCCACAAACATCATGAGACCCAGACCCCCTCTCAATCATTCATACACCCAGGAGTGAGCAGCAGATGGCAGCAGGAAGAAAGTAGGCTAATCTGTGCGTGCATGTGTTGGTATCAGTGAGACAGAGAATTTTTGGCCTCTTATATGCACAGATCCTGGATTAATTTGTAATAGAGCTGGAGCTGGAGGGAAATTAGATGCCAATCCTGAATAAAGTGGTTTTGACAGACAGGAAAGATTACAAGTCATTTTGATCCTACCGAGCATGAATGTGAGGGGAAAAAAAGACCATGAATGGCAGAAGCAGCTCAGTGAACATTTCAGGGACTTCACCCAGCAACAGCCACTTCAGTGGTATTAGAGAGTAAGAGCTTGTTTCCCTTTGCTGGAAAGAGGTTCTACCTGTCTTAGTGATGTCTGTTCGGGTCAGGCTTAATCCTCCTCTGCATTCTCTTCTGCAGTGCACAGCATCAGTCCCTCCCTGACTGGGAAAAGTGATTCATTCTTCTTCATCACTCCTAATGCTCAGTCCACACACCTCCAGTAATGATTTTCCCCTCTGTGTTTTCCTGAGTTCTTGCTTCCCTTTATTTGACTCTGCAATTTTCATTTGATCAGCTCAGGGTGACAGGAATAGCTGCTGTGCAAAGGTTTGTGCAGGTGGATGTTCTGATCTGCGTCAAAGGCACAGACTGTAACCTTGTTAACCTGCTGTAGTTACTTAGTAATGCTTTGTAATCAATCCTGTCTGAAAATGGGTCTGCTCTGAAGTCTGTGGTATTGCAGTTCTCTCTTGTTCCTCCTTGCAGCTGGTCTTGCCTGGTAACAGTTTGCCTGTGTTATCAGGGTGCTACCCTTATTTCAGATAAAAGGAGGAGCTGCTGTGCTCTGTGCAGTACCAAAGCAAAGGTGACTTTCAGAGGCTTGCAGGGCTGGAGGAGTCCATGCACCATCTCCTCACCCTGACACCAGGGTCACCTCTGAGCCTTGGGGTGAGGGGTCCTAACCCTGAGCTGCTGCCAAGCCCTGGCTGTCCCACTGCTGCTGCCCCCAGCCCTGGCTGACACACTCTCTCCTTTCACTCCTGGGCAGCGTTTGCAGCAGATGACACAGCCCAAGCCCGAGGTGCACGCTCAGAACAACGGCCTCCAGCCGAAGACGTCCTTGAACGGGAGGATCTCGGATGCCGCCGTGTAGGAGGAAAGCCTGAACCTCCTCGTGCTGCCCCGTAGCCGCTCACTTCACATTGTCCCTCAAGCTCCTCCGGCACACCTTACTGTCCTTGGCTCTGCAGTGGCTTTCACTTGTCAAAGAGGGGACCTGGTGAAGGAACCTGCTCATGTCTCTTCCTCCTGGCATGGCTGACCAACGCCCTGAACAAGCTGCCACCAGGGCATTGTGCAGTGACCATCTTCATCCTGCGACATCCTGGTCCAGGCCCTCAGGGACGAGCAGCTGGTGCCCATGTCTTCCTCCTCCTGAGGAGAGGTGATGCTTCTAGAGAGCTTAGACTGATTGTTGTCCACTTCTCTGTTTTTCTTGCTTTCCATGTGAAACTCCACCGAGCATCCCTCAGCACACAGCTGTGCTTTCACCCCAGAGAGCTGGCTGTCACCAGGCTCAAATCCCAGATGACTGTCGATTGATGAAGCATAAAACACTAGCAAATACAGAACTGGAGGAGATGTGCAGAACAAAGGATTCTAGTGCAGAATAAGGGATCCTAGTGAGGTGTCCTGCATGCTGGTAGCTGTTGGACAACACCCTGAAACTGGAGAAGGGGTTAAAGACAGCCTGAGCTGCTCACAGGTGTCTGTTTCAGCCCTGCACAGTCTCCTGGAGTGTTTGCTGCATCCATTGGGGCTGGCACTATGAGCCAGAGCCCAGCAGAGCAGGGCCCTTCTGGAGCATCCTGCCCTCTGCAGCTGTGTGCAGTAGCCACTCCCTGACCCTAAAAAGCAGCTGAAAGGGTAAGTGGAGAGGTCTTTGCCACAGGCTGTCCAAGTCTCCTACACTGACCACTCTCTGCTGCAACCAGCTTTGTGCAGAGGCAAGAGGTCAGCTGTGTGATAAAGACATTTTCCAGCACTCCTCCCAAGCTGAAACAGGATAGTTCCTGCCAAACACCCTCCCTGACTGTATCCCTCGGTGGAAAACAATAAGATGGAGCTTAATGCCCATGGATGGTTTTGTTTTTACCTTTTTCAGGAAGTGGCAACACCTGAATCCCAGCTGGTGGAAGGCAGGACTTCCTGAGGCAGTTGTTAGGATGTAGCCACCATGCAGCCACCCCAGAGAACCAGTGCTGATTTCCCTTGGGAAGTGTCTGTTTAGCCATCTGCTGCCACTGGCACATCCCAACTCCCAACACATTAACCACGGGGGGCTGTGAGTTCTTGTAGGTAATGCTGGAGGACTGTAACACCTTGGAGAAGGCTGGGAAGTGTTTCAGAGCAGTCTGAAAGCAGCAGCCAATTACTTGGTTATAAAGCCTTGTGAAAGGAGGTGGCTCATCATAGCACCATGTGCAGACGTGACAGTGATGCTCCCATTTGTGCCAGCCCTCAATGACCCCACACAGAGGTACCCATGTATGCAGAGGGTTTGGTGAGCACACATGGTTTGACTTAGTGCAGAGTAGTCTCTCCCCTCCCATGGCACAGCATGGCCAGGCCTATTCACACTCCCAGCTTCAGCTCACAATCAACAAACCCATAAATGAGCATCCAAGAAAAGGTACAGCCCATTCATCTTTCCTACCCAAGAGTCTGGTCTCATCAGTGACACCCTGCACTTCCCCAGGGGTCCCACTGCAGGTGCCAGCTGAGTGATGAGCTTTTGCAAGACTGACCTGCACTCCAATAGTAACTTCAAAATGCTGCAGCTTAGCCCTGTGCTGCCTGTCCCTGGGACCTGCTAGAGCATGGGCTCAACCTGCTCTTCTGCCAGGCTTCCAGGCTGTGGATCAGTAACACAAGGAGGACAGAAGTTTTCTGGTGAAAGCTAAAGTCAGTCACCTTTGGGACTGTATCCCCTGCCATCTTGTCAATGCATCTTGATTAATGTTGCTTCAGATGTGTAACTAATTTGTATTTGTACACATGGCTCTTAGCAATTTTGGCTGCTGGGCCCTGAGAGCATTTTGTGGTCTCCAACACCCCGATCTGAGATCACACCCTGTCCCATGTGTAATTGTTACAGTGCCTGTGTCAAAAAAACCTCAGCTGTTAAATAGACATGAGGAAACGCTGAATTTACAGGCTTGGTCTTGTAAAGCCAAAAGCCAAACATTGAAAGCTGCAATCACTGCTCATCACCTTTAATCTCAGCCAGCCACAGACATGTCATCTTTCCTTGTCCCTTAATTGTCTGTGCTAGTACAGCTGAAAAATTCTATTCCAGTTTCACCTATTTTTATGAACCGGGGCAATAAAGGAAACCACTCTTTATAAACTCATATGTCCTTGCTCAAAAAAGACATTAAAACTCTAAACCTTGCAGTAATGACCCTTCCTAGAAACCTGCTTTTGCCTGTGCATCCAGGTCCTGTAACCTCCCCCCTCAAATGCAGACTGTCACAGGTGGGTGAGGGGCAAAGGAGTCAATTTTTAAGCAAGGTCTTGAAACCATCGTTTGTTTCTTCCAACTCCACTGGGGCAGCCCAGGTCTGAGAAAGAACAAATCAATGTCAGTGCTAAGTTTTTAGGCTCTTGGCCAAAGAGCTTGATTCCTGGCAAAGCTGTTAAAGGTTGTTCCTCCAGGGGAGTGGAGAAGGAAGGGCCCAGAAAACAAAGTCCTTTCCCTGGTGGCTGAGGAAATCCCCCATTCCTATTTGCTAGGATTTTAGCCCCGGCATCTCTCTGACTTGTGGCTTTGCCTGTGGCACATCATTCCAGGTGTAGCAGAAGGGGCTGCTCATAATAACAATATTTGATGAGATTTAACCATTTGCTCAGTTTTCTGCTTGTGACCTTCCATTTGCTCTCTCTGGCCCTGCTCCTTTTTTTCTCTCTTGCCTCACTCCTTCCCCACTATCATCCATCCAGTGGAAATCATCTACCTCATCTTGTTTCTTCCTGCTTTCTTAGTTCCACTACTGTCAAATTACCACTCTCCCTCCATTCTCTTCTCCTGTCTGTTCTTTCCTCATTTCTCTCTCTTTCAGTTATCACCAGCCTTTATTCCCTGTTTCTCTCATGTGCTCTCCTTCCAGCTCCTAACTTGTTCCTGCGTGCCTGTGGCTCAGTCACTCACTGTGTGCACGCTAAACCCTTCTGCCTACCAAAAGCTCAGGACCCCATGGAGGAGCTCAGCTTTTTGCAGGATCCAGTCCATAAGATTCAATTTCCATGCCAACATCAAAATTATAGTGGAGTTCCAGCTCTCTTCTCTTCCTCATTGCACCAGAAAGCACTGTGCCAAGCAATACTATCTCCAGGTACTGCTAGAAAGACATTTCAACCCACATTCAACCAGTGTCCACAGAGCTGTGCTTGTTCTGAAAGATTTTGTGGCCTTTCCTGGTTTTGCATTATTTTATTTCCACCATGAATGTTTGGATCTGTGAAGTTTGGCATGCATAACCTTGCAGGTAGGAATTTGCCCTTAGTCAAGCTCTGTCTGATTGACTGATCCTCTTCTCTAGCATTTCATACTCATCCCATCCTTAGCATTAGAAGAGCCTTCCCCCCTCCATCACATGCAGGTTTCCTATCTAGCAAGAAGTCAGGGATGGTGATGGTTCTCCTTGATCTCGTCCCACACCTCTGAAGTGCCACTGCGGGTGGGTCTGGCAAAGGAGCCATGTCTGTGCTGTGACTGTAAGAACCGTGTTTGTCCTGCTCCCAGGATGCGTCACATCTGCTGACCACCCCTCTGCTCCTCACTCCTTTTGACTCACCCAGAGAGGAGGATACATAGCTGGGGTGTGGATGCTCCCCTCTCCCCACTGCTGTGGTTCAGAAGGGGATTCTTCTCCCCTATGCTCACCAACAGCACTCCTGCCTTTCCTCTGCCCCCTCACCTCCCCAGCACCTGCCAGCCTCTCCCTCCCACCAGAGGCAGCTGCTCGAAATAATCCTGTATGAAACCTCTTAATTCTAAGGAGCTATTTAGGGACCTGTGTTCAAATCCCTCTGAAATCCTCTTTTTCCTGAGGGCTGCAAAATATAAAATAAATACCACTGCCCCCACCCTCTGCTTCAGCGGGGGCTGACGTGGGCCACAGGAAAGGCAGAATTGTTCCATTGCTGCTCAAGAGCTGCTTCTCCTGGAGATCGGGTGTGATCCCCTCCCCTGGGCAAGGGGAGCTCTTCCTGCTGGTGTTCTCTCAGATGTGCTCCAACAGCTGGCAGCTGGAAACTGGTTGTAAAACACGTGTGCCATGTCTGTGACAGGATACAATGCCATGTGGCACTGCAAGGCTTTGGCTGGCCAGCCACTGTGTCACTTGTAGTCTCTCCACAGCTCTCTTAAATAATACGTTGGGAGCAGTTGTGCTGTGCATCAGGGGTGCCCTTGCCAGTGTCTCTCTGGATGAGCAATTTGTCCTCATCCCTTGCCTGTTCCAGGGGACTTCTCTCAGAATTGGAGGATTCTGGTTGCATTTGGTGATGATGGCAATGGGGAGCATGGCTGCACCACTAAGGGGCTTATCTGCTGTGGTTTGGCTTGTGCTGAGGGCTACCACCTGGCACCAAGTACTGCCTGCCTTCCTCAGGAGCTGAGCACGAGATGTAGTGCTCAGCACTGGGTGTCAGTACTGGGACTGGAGGCCACGAGGTGTAACCATACAACACAGCAGGGGACGGGGTGCATCCCAGCACTGCAGCCCTGGCTGAGGCAGCGCTGCCACGGGCAGTGTGGGGCTCCTGCCAAGCATGTGTCCATCGTCCCTGGGATGCTGTCAGCTGGGAAGCGTCCGTGTCTGGAGACGCTCAGGAGAGGTTAGTGCTCCCTGCGCCGATACCTGACAGCCGTGTCACTGATGGAGATGCTTCCTGACAGCCTGGCATGATGCTGCTGTGCTGCCAAGAAAATAGCACCAGAACTCACCAGGGCCCCAGGGGCCAGCCACAGACCCTCGTGGAGTGGCACGTGTCCCCACCACCGCTCCTGGGGACAAACAGCCCTTACCCCCACAGCTGCAGCCCTGTGCTGAGTGGCCATGGAGGGATTTATCCTGTGGGGATCAAGGTGTTTCTGCTTGCTGATGAAAATTTCTCACCAGGAAGGGACTTGCCTGAATCACTGGTGTAATGATATGGGGAGGGGGCTGGCATCAGAGGGTCCCATAGCCAGAACACTGGGGCAGGTAAACTGCTGAGGGGGCATTGCTGCCTGATCACTGCATCTCCCACAAGCCCAGGGGCCACTGGTGGAGCAGTGCATGGTGGCACAGCTGAATGCTTTTTTCCATTTGAAGGCTGCATGGGTTGGAGAAGATTTGGCCAGTCTGTGTTGCATCATGCTGTTTGGGAAAATACAAATATCCTTGCAGTGACCCCATAAAGAAAAGCACCTTCTAGTTTTGTGCTGATGCTGCTGACCCAGATCCAGAAAAAGCTGCTCCGTATCTGTCCAGATAAAAGGCTCTACAATGTAAACTCCTCCCGTGCCATCATCCCAAAGAGCACTGCCTGCTGTCTGCTCAGTGACTCCAGAGCCCCTTACGCAGACTTGGAGGTACAGCAGCCCCTGGGCTGGCCCTGGGAGTCGAGGGGCAGGACATGGTGGCACCTGTGCCCTGTGTCTCAGCACAGAGGCAGCTCTGGCTCCCTGCCCTGTTCTCTGCCCATCCCCAGGGAGCCCATGTGCCTTTTAGACACAGTTTGCTCTTGCTGCATGGCGGAGCCCATCCGCCTGTCACCCTCTTGTCTGGGCATCCCCCTCCAGCTCATGCCAGGGCCGACTGACACACCTTTAAAAATAACTCTTAAGTGTGAAGAAGGGCAAGAGGGATGACTGCTCTTGGTTGGGGGGGGACAACGTCCCTCTCCTCCTCTCCCTGCCCTTCTGATGGTGCCATCACATCCTGGCCAAGCAGCCGCTCTGGGTCGCTGCCTGACCAGCCTGTGGCACAAATGCTTGGATGTGTTTTTGAAGCCCATTTGGTCTTGCAGGGGGGAGAGAAAGAGCTGACATCTCTGTCCCCTCTCTGCACTTACTGCAAATGAAGGGATTAGGAGTTATAATCCAAGATTCTTATTTTAAAGCAGCTTTACAGCTCTGTGAGGGGAACTTCAGCATGATGCTCCTGGGGGTGGTGGTGACAGAGCAGCTGTCACAACCCCAGTCACCACGTGTGCTTGGGCATTGGCAGCAAAGGCTCAGTGGCACCAGAGCCCTCCAGGCTGCAGGAGTGGCTGTAGGAGCAGCTTCTGCAGGGACTGGGACAGTGTGTACAGGGGGCTCTGCGAGTCCGGGGGACAGGGGGTATCCCATGGCTGGGCACTTGCCTTGGCGCCACAGAGTGCATCCAAGCACTGGGCAGGTGCCACTGTCAGGCTGCACTGATGGATTTTCAGGGGCTTCCAGATGTTTTGAGCTCTGAAAAGAAGGAGTGGGCTCTTTATTTTGGAGTGGAGGGTGAGCCTGTATTAGCCAGCACTGTTTAAATGAGAGATTTCCAGGTGGGCAGCACAGCTACAGTGAGAGATGTGTGTCAGCCCAGACCCCCTGACAGCATCCCAGCCATTGCCTGCTGGGGGTCACCCAGCCCCGTGGGTCCCTGACAGCACCATGGACCCCAGGATGACCCTCCAACTGTGAGGTCTCCTCTGCAGGGCAGAGACTTGGGACCTGAGTGAGATTGGCTGCTGTCAATCCCCCTTGGCAGCATCTGCTCCTGGGTTGCTGAGTGTCAAATTGCACCAGCCCAAAGCATCCTGCATCCCCTGGGAATCTTCTGTCCCACACTGCCAACAGTGTCTGCCCTGGAGAGGCACAGTGATCTCTCTTGTTTTGCATTTGTTAACTCCTTCTCCTCCTTCTTATTGCATTCATAGCAGACCTGTGCAAAATGTTAGCAAACTGCTGTTTTTTCCCTGGCATCTCTGCAGTGTTTCCCTCTGCTAATTATTATAGCAGTGCCTCTTCTAGGGCAAGTCGACAGATGGCAGGGGTTTTATCTTTGAACAAGCTATTTAAATAGGGCTCTGGTTTTCCCTTGCACATTTCTTTCCTGGCTGCATGTCCTGAGCTGCTGGATGGGTTGTCTTTTTCACTGGGTGTGCCAGAAATTGTGAGCTGAGACTGAAGGCTGAGGTCACATCCCAAGAGATGGGGTTCTTTTTCTTTCCTTTTAGAAAGGGAAGATAATTCTGCCTTGGTTCACGTGGCCTCGTAGAGTGCTGTGCTCTGGATTTAGCACAAGAATAATGTTGATAATACATTGACATTTTAGCTGTTGCTAAGTAGTGCTTACCCTAAATTAAGAGTCCCATGCTCTGCCAGTGATGAGAGGCACAAGGTGGGAGGAATTGTGGCCAGGATAGCTGAGCTGAACTGGTCAAAGGGATATTCCATACCATAGCACTTCCTGTTCCATACATAAACTGGGGGGAGCTGGCTGAGAGCTGCTGATCACTGCTGGGGGATGGGCTGGGCATCCATCAGTGGGTGGTGAGCAATTGCATTGTGCATCACTTGCCTGTCTTGGGGTTTATTCCTTTCTCTCATTTTCCTATTATTATTATTATTATTATTATTATTATTATTATTATTATTTTGCTCTACTTCGATTATTAAACTGTTCTTATCTCAACCTACAGGTTTTACCTTTTTCTGAGCTAATCCCTATTTCACCAAGGGTGGAAGGGGAAGAGAGTGAACAGCTGCAAGGTACTTAGTGGCTGAGACTAATCTACAAGATAAAGATCTAAAATGTATTGAAAAGTCAAGCCTTCCATAATGGGAGGGAATAGGAAGGTGTATATGGAATATCACGATGGGCATATATCACTTAAAGTGTTTTTACTGCTACAGCCTTGGTCCTACAGTCCTGTGGAAGAAGATCCTTCCATCTCCCCTTCCATTCCCTCTGTAAGCTTTTTTAAAATGAACTTGATACTGTTTGGAACATCCTACCCTTCATGAGGAGGAAGGATTAGGAAGACAGGACTCTTGTTTTCAAATAAGTCACTGATGACTGTACCACACCATAAGACCCCAAGGCTGGAGCATGGGTGCTGTATAAAAAAAGATCCTGCCCTACATGCCTAAGAACATTCCCAGCTCATGAATTGTATGGCTTAAGACAGAAAACGCAGCTCCTAAGCCAGCTTTTAACCTCAGTTGCACTCATTAGCTGCAGAGAAGTTGCTTCAAGACCCACCAAGTGTGATAGATCTCCCAAAATGGTTAAATCCCACAGCTCTGCTAACCACACATCATCATCCTCGAGGCATCTTCTTATTTTCAGCCACCTTTTCCAGGTCAGGCAGGTATATGTGCATGACTCCAGGTTGCTGAATTAAGGATTTGAGCAGTGACATTACAGAGGAACACATCTTCCCCAGCAGCTGGTGGTGACAGGAAACCTCAGTCTGTGGGGAACGGTGCAGCCTGACCTCTGTGATCAGCTGTGGCCCAGGCTCCCCCTTCCAGCACGATCTTCCCAGAGTACCCCAGATGAGGTGTAAAGGGACCCATCACGCCCTGCATACAACAGGGACACTGCAGGCACATGGCAGCTTTGGGTTTGTGGTGACCTCCCTGCCACCACCCTGCTCTGGGAGGGCTCCACTCTTTGTGTGGGCATCGGGATGGGTATCTGACCCCAGAGGCAACACCTGCCAAGCAGGAAGCTGTGAAGTGCTGAGCTCAGCAGCGACTCTGCATTTTGCTTGACAGGAGTGGGTAGAACCCACTTAGAGCAGAGCATTTCAGGAATCTGCTTAATTAGAAGTCAATCTGAAAAGTTTCAGAGAAAAATTGCATCTCAAGATTCTCTGTGGAAAAGAGCAGTGTATTTTGATCAATTCTGACCACGCCATGTATCAGTTATTGCACATAATGGATGCTGTATAGATATAACAGGGTACAGATGCACTGTGACAATTGTGGTAAATGCTTTTTGGGTTGTAATCCTTTGTACCAGTACTACCTATATATGTCTACATAGTATTTGTCCCAAAGAGACTTGCCATCTTCTAATTAATAATAGTATCTGCACATTGGAGCAAGTGAGGAGTATTTCACATATAGACAATCTGTTTTTATTGCTTTCATCTTTACTTTACAGCCAGGTGTGTGATCTAAACATCAGCCAGGAACTTCAATAATCTTCTGTTTCAAAACATCTTAGAAAATGACTGTTTGGGATGGGCTGATTTGTAATATATCCGTGGCACAAAAAAAACCATAAATGGAAGCCTCTGAATCCCTGGGAAATAACCTGTCTGTGTCTGAGACGGATTTCTGTCGTCCCAAGCATTTCACGGTGGGCCTGGGGATCTAAGGGATTCTTTGAAGCCAGCAAAGAATTTACAACCTATAGACAGGGTTTTTTAGCAGGTGCAATCTGAATCCAGCATCTATTTGACTCAGCTGCAAAGATGTACCTTACCTTCCCCCACCCATCACAGAGGAGAGCTCGCTGTGCCTGCACGTGCTGGATTTTCTCTCAAAGGTCAGTATCATTAACCTCGGGGTTATGCTTTGTGTAAATATGCAAGTGTCTCTGATCTGCGTGGGAAATGTCATTTTCCTTACGTGTTTGCCATCCAAATATTCCTCAAGCCTGAGCCTGCGCAGCTGGTGAGATGTGCTGCGATGGTGACACTGCAGCCAGCACGGCTGCCCTGCTCAGGCAGCACGTGGTGCCTATGCCCGATGGTTTTGTCCAGCACGTTCTGGAGAGGTGCCAATATGTTATCTGACATGTAGTCCTGTGTGCTGGCAGGTGGTGTGTGCACTGCCCCACGGTGTGTGCTGGTGTCTCTGGTGCCCGGGTTCCTGTGTGGCCACACGTGCAGGTGCTCTCCCTGCCACCGCACACAGGCAGCAGCGAGTGCTCTGCAAGGCTCTGCGGGCCTCCCTCCCCAGAGGTGCAGCCTGCACAGCTGAGACCATTCAGCAAGATGGGCAGGAAAGAGCTGTGGCACAGAAGGGCTCTGCCTTCCCCCCCTCACAGATTTCCTCTCTGCCTCACTGCACGGGTGAATTTCACAATTATGTTGCCACCTCCTGAACAAGTTTATTCCTTCCTGGTTTCCTCTGGATCTGATCCTCAGAGAGCCCGAGCACTGAGCTAGCTCCTGCTGCTTTTGACAAGAAAGCAGCAATACCAGAGCAGGCTGCCCCCGAGGCCAGCAGGAACCCGGGATGCTCGGCACTCCATGGGAGCACCCCTCGGTGTGTGGCCGTGCGCCTGCGCACGCCGCCGGAGCACAGGGACACCGGGCTGGGGGCTGAGGCAAAGAAGACATTGGCACGCAACTGACATATCTCAATATAATTTCTAAAACTCTATTAATTGAACAGATAAAATACCTCTGATCTATTTTTTGTTATTTTGTTACAAAATATTAGCCATTTGGATTCTTCGCTAGGTGTGACCACACCACTTTTCCCAAAGGAAGCTTTTGTTGGTGATATATACAGCAGGAAACAGGTACAGACAGACAGGTGCTTTCAAAAGCCTACGCACAGGTAACACTTCTGTTGTTAGATTTTAAAAAGACACATTCAGATGGGGTCATGACTAGTGTTGAAGAGCTGGGTGACTTCAAAGCTGCTGTCCCAGGCATGGCTGCGAAAGAGAGGGCAGGACAAGGATAGCTCTAGCTCACGAAACACTGCCGGCAGTCCCTGGAGCCTACACTAGCACAGTGAGGCAGCTGGTGGAGTGGGAGATGGGGGGAGCTTGCTCAGCAACTTGCATTTCAAAGCAGAGACTTTGTTAAGCAGCAGCATCCTTGGTTTAGGGCTCAGATTTGTTTTGGAAACCTCAGAAACACGTGCAGAGAATTGCAGGCTGAGCCGTCTGAAAAATGTAGCAAAACTCAAACCCGGAGGCCCTCAAATACTTCCAAATCTGGTGGTACCTTTAAGTGTGAGTATTGATGAAATTCTGGTTGTGGACCATACCCACACCTATCATCTACAGGAAGGAGAGAACATGTGAACAGTGGGATGCTTTGAAAGCACTAAGTGAAAGCACTAAGTGCTGCTAACCCAGTGGCCCAGGCTATGGCATTAAAAAATACTACAGTGGTGGACAAACACTGCCTTAAACCCAAATTGTTTACAAGGTTTGTTCCTCCTGTCACATTTTCCCATCCCTTTGCTGCTGGTGCAAACAGATTAATTTCACTGGGCCTGCACCAGTGTGAGCTAGCATTAGGATAGAGCCTGATGACTTGTGTAATGAAGCTCAGTAACACTTTGTTCTCTCCTACTGTCCAGCAAAGCCACCTTCTCATTTGGCCACTGACTACCCAGCACTCACTGTACAACACTTATCACTGGGTTTCTCTTTACTCTCTCCCCCCTGCTCCTTTTTTTTAATATAGAAGGGCATGAATTTGGCAGCAAGAAGTCACTGGTTCATTTGGGTTGAGCTAATCTCTGCAGCAGCTCCCTGCCTGACTCCTCCACCTGAACGATTGTGCTAGGTTCATAATCAGAATCACTGCTGTTAAGAGCTGGTGATTTTTCTTTGGGCTGGTCCCTCCAGGTGGGCTGTGGTACACTTTTTGTCCTTCATTAGGTTGTCACTGAGACACTCCTTCTAGCCTGCACCCTGTCAGTCTGTGTGCAAGGGTGTCTGTTCACAGCTGTACAGCTACACTGAGTCTGTGTGTCTCGCTGGCATGTGGGAGGACTGTGAGAGCAGACAATACAATAGATCAGACGAGGTGCAGATATGTTTTAAAGTGCTTGTCATGCT
The DNA here is from genome assembly GCA_013398175.1 of Climacteris rufus. Taxonomy (NCBI): domain Eukaryota; kingdom Metazoa; phylum Chordata; class Aves; order Passeriformes; family Climacteridae; genus Climacteris; species Climacteris rufus. The sequence continues at coordinate 1,100,016 of VZRZ01007595.1, forward strand.
TCAAGACCAACCTTCCAAGGCAAAAAAAAAATCTGTATTTTCAGGTGAAGTCTGAAGGGCTGGGCTCCACAGTGGAATTTTGGCCAACCTGTTCCATGACAACCTGGAACAGAGTAGTTTGGTGTCTCTCCAGCTAAACCCAACAGAAGATGCGGTAGCCAGCAGGCTAGAAAACAGCAAGGGTTATCTACATTTGCTTCTCTGTCCAAAGCTCAAGGCCAGCAGAAGCCTTTGCAAGGTCAGGGAAACAGAGCCAACTTGCCCTGAGAGAACACTGTGCCTCAGGTACCTCAGCACTTCAGTTCACTGGCTTCTACCCTTCATCCAGCATGGAGAAGGGAATCTCAAGGCAGTTTTCGTATTTCCTCCTTAAATACTTGTAGCTCTCCCAATCAATTATTAAAGCGGCAAACATCTCTTGTAGGAACTTCATAGGCATTGTTATAAATATTTTATCTAAAAAAATTATTTCCTCAAGTATCTTAAGGTTTTTTTGCTGTTGTCACTTTGTGTTACATGTCAAGTAAAATCTAATTTATTTATTTTACCACACACACAGATCTTCATTGGCTCACTGCGCTCTGGGAAAACAAACTAGTACTGCCATCCCTCTCAGACAGCAAAACAACTGCTGGGAAGGGAGGACAGTCCAGTGCCTCCTGGATACCACCTGTTTCACTGCAGCAGTGAGCAAAAACAACAGCAGCCACACACTGCATTGACCAGACCATGGCAGAGGCCACACATGCTTTCTCAGGAATATATGGGCAGACAAGGTTCTGGCTGCCGTGAGGCAGCAGGGTGTCATCCTGGAGGGAGTCAGCAGCAGACCAGGCCAGCTGTGCCTCACAGCTGGCTGGTGGGTGAGGGGCTGAGCCCTGGCTGAGTGGGAGCACCTCTCCCAGCATCCAGCTTTGGCATGTGAAGCACCCACACTGCCCTGAGGGGCTGGCTAGGAGTAGTCTTCTCTGGTCTGGAGGGAGACTGGGCTTCTATTCAGGGTTTTCTTACAATCTTTTCTGTCATCTGCTTCTGCAGTCTTCCCTGAGGCTGTGCTTCTGGGCCCCCAGTCAGACAGTTGCTACTGCGGATAAAGGTGAGCCTGGTACCCAGCTGAGCGAACAGCTCAGATCTCTTGGCACAGCTGGGTCCATGGGTCAGGCTCGGACACAAGGGGACCTGGAAGTGAGCAGGCTCCTGCCCTGGAGGGCTGGCCAAGCACAGGAGACTCTTCACCCCAGCCCGTCTGCTTCCCTAACTCCAGCTGGGCTCATGCCCAGGCCACGGGGGAACTCTCTCACCTGAACATTCCAGCACAGCCAGCAGGCACCCAGGGAGCACTGAGGGGAGCCAAGCCTGTCCCTCATGCACTGTGGCTTTTGTCACTGGCAATAGCTCCAGAGATGAGCATACTGGCACAATCCTTAAGGAAATTGCTGTGTGGCTTTTAGCCCACAAGGTAAAAAATGTTTCCTGAATCTGTCTTCACTGTCTCCCTTTTCTTGACATTTTGCACATCCCCACCACTGCCAACAACTCCTGCCATTCCTCACCCAACCACTGCGTTATCAGCACCCAGTGCTCATGTCTCAGCCTTGTCTTTCCATGTCCTGGGGTGACTGTATCGTGTCCCCGATATTATATTCCCATCGTAAATTTTATTCCCTCATAAAATAAAATAAAAGTAAAGGCCCTAAAAGGCATTCTGTCCTATTTTAGGACCCTAAAGTTGGTCTTCTTAAGCCTCAAAGGGAGATAGAATGAGTGAGACCAAAGCCTTTAAGCTAATTAATACCTTCCCCTCCCTCCTGCTCAAAGAGACTTTTTTCCCTAAAAATACATCCACAGCCCATTTTTAATGCTGTCTTCCTTCACATCAATGTCCCCAGTAAAGCAGAGGAGCTGAGCTGTCATCTCTATCTCACGATCTGCCCCTCCCCTCACTTTGAAGCTGGGATAGAGAGGGAGAGAGGAGGCCTTGGAATTCGGTATCTGGGCAGCTTTCCTACAAGAAGGGCTGAGGGAGGTAAGATTATATTCAGGCAAGAGATGGGACCTCACATGAGTGGTCTCCAAAGAGCCCCTTCCCTCTAACACAGGTGGAAGAGCCCAAGTGAATGGAATACCCACCCCAGAAGATCAACATTAACACTTGGCTTTGCTTTCAGAGTACAAAAATGCAGGTGGGCAGGAAACACAAAACCAGCTGGAAGGAGGAAAGCAGAGGTGGGTCTGTTTTAGAGAAGACAATCTTGTGTGTGTATGTTTGTGTGTTGAGGTGGGAGGGCACCTCTTGGTGCCGTCTCTTTGGAAAAGTACACATCCATTCCAGGAAGAAGCCTGGACTGAATCCCTCCCTTCTGCTCCCTCAGAACTGCTTGGTGTTTCCTCAGTAAGCATGCGCATACATACGCTACCATACAGGTGTATTTACATGTGGTGAGGTCTGCTAGGTCTCAGCAGAGGTCTCTGGTACAATGCTCCAACATAACAACAGAAAAAGTTCTGGTGTTCAGTGAGGCCATCTTTGTGTTGTACTGCAGCTCAGGACAGTCTCTCCTCCTCTCAAGCTCCCTTTCGCTCATGCTCTCCTTCGCTTGGAGCCGGCTGCTGCAAGGAGATAATACTTGAAGAGCGGTGAGGAAGAAGCATGACAAGTGCTGCAAGTTCTCAGCTCCAGCTTAGCAGGTGGCAGCAGTGGTGGCAGGGAGAGCTCCACCCCCAGGAGTGCCCAAAGGTCGGCCCTTGGCACGGGTGAGTCCGTTTCTCTCTGAGGCTGGCGAAGTTTCAGGGTGAGTACAAACCTATGGCCAGGTAAATGCAAGGCAGGAAAGGAAGTGGAGGAGTAGGAAACGGAAGACGGTGCCTAGAAAGCAGCAGGTCATCAAGCCTCTCAGGAACAGGGCAGCAAAGTGCTACATGGGGACAGCACGAGCACAGAGGCCAGCCGGGCTGGCAGGGTGTGAGGATGTGTGAGCATGTAGGTTGGCAGTTTCTACAGATGACTCCTCACAAATAGCATCATCTCGAGGGGAGACAGGGTAAGAGTTAGGTCAATTGGCTTTTTTTTTTCTTTTCTTCTTCTTTTACTAAAAAATAAATCACAAACTAGATCTCTGTAGGCAGAAAGGGTCCCCGGGAGGCGGTGGGGAAGGGAAGCGGGAAGTCTGTGCTGTTTTGGTGCTGGTGGTGTGGCTACACGAGGCTGCGTGAGCCACTGGAATACCTGCGCCTCTGAAGCAGGGAGCTGGGGGGGCAATACTGGTGGGGGTGGTTGTAGGGAGGGGGTGGAGGTGGCAGGGGAGGCTGATGGACCAGCTTCATGGGGGTCCCAGGGAGCCCACTGCCCACACCGCGCCAGGGGGTGGAGGTGCAGGAGTCGGAGGTGACGTAGCGTGTCAGAGTCTGGTTGAGGGCCGGCTCCATCCGAGCGAGGCACGGCTTGTCCAAGACAATGACTTTGACAATCTGCTGGCACTGTACAAGTGTCCCCGCCGAGGCGGGGTGCGAGGGCACCAGTGCTGTCTCCAGCCGCTCCCGTGGCATGTTAAGACGCATGCTGGGCTGCATTCCACTCTCGGGCCCCAGGGCGGAGTTGTGCTGGTACGTTTGAAGCCTGTTGTGAATTGACACCTAGTTTAGAAACAGCCAAAGAAGCATTAAATGTTACAAGACTTTTCCCGTCTGCTGCTAATGGCTGCCCTGAACCCCCGCCACCGGACGGCCGCACATGCATTCAACCCTCCCTCCCTCAAAAAACCAGAATAGGTACAACCCTGGCTGCACACCCCCCTCAATAGCCCCACTGTCCCCATCCAGGCCTAAGTGCCCCTGTCCTTTCCATCACGTCAAAGGCAGCAGAGCCGGTGTTCCCAAATGCAGTGCAACTTTGATTATCCAAACAGCACAGGGAACACCAATCAACTCTACGAGTGGAGGCGTCTGTGAATTCTCATGGTAATGAACAGACCTCGAGGTCATGCCTTTGCCCCCACCAGCCAAAAGGAGAGGGGGACCAGACTGCAGGTTTCAGATAATCGAGGCTGTACGTTTCTGCAAAATGTCAGCAGCTGAATGTGAGATAGACAGCGACAGAGAAACTCAAGCCTTTCCCAGCTCCCTGCCTTTCTGAGTAGGAAGGTACACCACATGACTGGCTAATCTGTTTACAAAGGAAAAAGCAGAAATCTGACATAGTCTAGCAAAAGGCAGCTCCCTCTGATCCATTTGATGGTTTGTCAGTGAAAGGAAATGATTTTCAAAAAAAGGAAAAAGAAAGAAAAAAATGCCCATCTAGCTCATTCAATGATAAAAGAAATTCATGATGAAATGGCAGCAGATTAGATAATCTCAGAGAAATGGAAATGCTCCTCCGCTGGCAGAGTAATACTTGGTCAGCTGAAAGCAGGTAGGGAAGCAGGAGGTCATCAGGGTTCCCACAGCAAGAAGTTGATAATGGAATCAAATAAGGGAGATCACTGAGACATGTTTGAAAAAGATGAGCTGGCCTGGACTGGAGGTCCCTAGCAGGGGAAGCGCAGCAGGGAAATGATGCTTCCCAAATGACAGATGATGTTATAGTTCCTCCTGGCAAGGACATGGTCCGATGGAGACCCCAAACCACCGCAAAGTTGGTGGCTCAAACCAGAATGTCAGTCAAGTGACAAGCCCTGGGTAGGAAACAAGTGCTTGCAGGTTGGTGTGGCACTTCCAGCTAGGCAGGGGTACAGGTGTGACAGTGGGACTGCCCAGGTGGTCTGGCAGGGTGGGCAGCAGCACCAGCAACTGGGAAGGAGAAGCTGTGGAGTGACCAAGCTTCCCACCATGCTGGAACAAGGATGAGCTGTCTGTCCCTATCCAAGCATGGAAGTTGCTCAGAATCACTGCACAGCAGGACATAATATTGTGTCAGTATTTATTCAGGTGGTAGAACATCCCATAGGGAAAACTGGTTGCTGGGCCATGAAGTGTCAATGACATTAGGATACGTGGAAGCCATTCTGCACAAGGAAAACTCTTCTCCCAACAGGAATAGGAAACTGACTGGCAGAGGAACGTTTCCCAGGAAGGGGGTATCTGCAGGGAAATAGGGTGCTCTCCAGGGAAAAGAAACAGCACCCACTCCCCACAGAGAAGCTGAATTCTTCAAGTAAATATACATTGACAAGAGGGGAAAGAATTACCCAGGAAAAGGACAAGTTCAGGACAACAGAGATATTCCAGACAAGGAGAGAGTAGGAAGTAGTAGATAAGATTTTCAGTGTGAAGATTGCATTTTCCTGTTTCCTCACAGGCAGTGGGAGTATGGGTGTCTGTGAAGAAACAGGCAACCCACTGGATGCTAGACATTCCTGCAAAGATAGATGTACACAGGACAGCCAAGTTCCCTGCCTAGGAAGGTGAAGCTCTAGGGAAGGTCTGGTATACAAAGGCCATGCTTAATCCCCTTCAAGGGGGATGGAGAGACAGAGCTGCAGAAACTGTGCGGGAAAGCTGGGCTGCAGGGAATTTGCATGTGATGCTGCATGGAGTTAGCATGTCAGGGAAGTCCTCAGTGGGGTTCTCAGTCTCCCCATAAGCAGTGGGGTGGGTTAGTCTACAGCGTTTGGGAGCTTGTTCCATGAAGGATGTTACAGTTATAAAAACGGATTGAAAATGCTTTGAAGTTTAGTTTGGATTTGAAAGTTGTATTACCCGTCCTAGCAGTAACTTTTAATTGTATCTCTGGAAATTGGTAAAATTGTCAGTCTGGCTGGGGAGGCATTGATTAAAACCTGAGAAAAGAAACAACAGAGAACGTGAGAAGAGCTGAAGTGAGAGAGAATTACTTACCTCAGCTGCTCTGCACTCTACTTACCTCCACTGTGCTGTCCGAGACCTTCTCCCCCAAATCCTTCTTGCCTTTGAAAAAAACCAAAAGATCTCACTCATGAGGTCTGCTCAAGAGCTGACCCTCATACTATGAACTGGAAAGTTAAAGGGAGAGGTGCAGGGCCAAACAAGAACCAATCCAGACCCTCTTGCAACCTGACAGCTCCTTAGTGGGGTAGGTTTTACCAGTTTGGGGAAGGAAAAGTGGGCCAGGTTCTTCAGAAGTTACTTGTGCTGCTTCAGTAACACCTTTTTGTTAGATGTTACAGCTACAGACCGGGTAATGAGACTTCCAGGGTTTTTCTAGGGTATTTGAAGAATGCATATACTCTCATATTTCCACTATTTGCCTGAGGCTAAAGGATACAAATCTGAACACTTCTTTTTGCAGCTATTCTCACAGGAATCAGTGAGAACACATGTGCACGGGCAGCACTGCTTGACCAAGAGAAGCTGGGTGTTGGGTGCCCTCTTACCTGTTGGAGAGCCTTGCTTAGACTGCAGTTCCATCTGGGCTCCGTTGGTTCTTAATGAGAGAGTCTTTGTCCCTTGCTGTTTCTCCAGTTCCCCTGCAAAACAGACACATGGAAACAAATGAGGAGAGGGATGGAGGGGAGGTCACCAGCATGCTGAAGGACCAAAATGGGAAGTCAGTAAGGAGAATTAATGCAAAAAAGTTACAAGAGAGCATCAAGAAGGGAGAGAGGGACAGCCAAGAAGAAAACAGAAGCTGGAGAGGATTTGACATGTGGAGAAACTTATGTATCTTGACCTTCTATGTATGACCTACATTTACACAGAACTGGCTAGTGCTGCACAGAGGGAACCACTGATGCTGAGCTACTTTGGCTCAGTTTGTACATGGAAAGGCCATCAAAGGCCATCATGGACATCTCATCTGTATAAGAAAGGCCGTGGAGTGACACAGACTGTTTTCCCTCCAGACATTCCTGGAGTGAAGGACAACTCTGTTAAGGGTACCAGACCTGTCCCAGCTATCTACAGATCATATTTGCATAGTCAATGGAATATTGAACAGGGCACAATTCTGGGTCTGACAGCCTAAGCTCCACTATTCCAGGCCACGGTATCACAAGCCCTGTTTCACAAGCATCACAAGTAGTTAAGTTCTTCTATTTCTCCTGCTGGCCAGTGTTCACAGAGCCTGACTGCTTTTTCATCCTGTCAGTGACCTAAGAACAATCCTGTGCAGCTTGTTTGCCCCTGTTCCTGAAGAACCTGTTTTTTTACCCTTTCTCCCTGGAAGTCACATGTAGTGTGATGGCATTGGAGTGTGAATTGTATGAGAGGCCCTTACACTCAATTCGTATCTGTTCCAGTTCTGTCACTTCTGCTATTGATTCTTTCAGGTCTTCCACAAACTTCTGCATTTCCTCAGCACCCAGAGCACAGAAGTGTAGTACCTGTTTCTTCTCTGAGCCTGAAACTGGAGTCACCAGTGTAATGCCATGGGGGTAATCTGTAAAGAAGATATGTCAACAAAATAAAGAGGCATTAGGCATTCTTGCTGGAGTAGTTGGTTGCTTTGGTACCTCTGAAGGACAGAGAGTTTTCAGCATGAGTCCAAAGGAATGGCACACCCACACACTGCAAACCGGGAACGTGCAGCACTGCAGCCCTCCAAGAGAACAGAAGGGCCAAGCTGCAGCATCAAGGCAAGTGCCACCAGCACCACAGTACTGCCAAAACCAGAAAACTCCTGCTCTTAGTTACACTTTGTGCAACATTGGTCCTGGGAACCTGAACACAGAGGTAGGACTGTAAAGCCTTTCTGAATCTGTGGAAGAGTAAATGGTGTTTATGAGGCCAACCATACTTTTTATCTCGTGGGAGATGCAGCAGGAGAGGTTGTCTCCTGAAGTCAAGCCAGAACAGCCAGTAACATCCACAGTGGCAGGGCTTCTCCCCAGTCTCTACTTTGCTCTGCAGAGAACATGGCAGGAGTGTTGGCACAACTCATTGCACTGTGCAGTGAGAGTGGTAAAGAGAAAGATGTGGGTTTGTAGGTCTCTGCTTAGTACTCTCCACAGGCAAAACACACAGGAATGTAAATGAAAGGACATGCCCAGAGAGGGAAAATATAAAAGCAAAAGGCCTTATGTTTTAAAGATCAGGTTGTGTACAGGGAGATGGTGACTGGACATTCAGCCAACAGGATCCGGAGAACAAGAGTGTGCAGAGAACTTGCCACACTTTTGACTGGACTTCCTCTACCATTTGCTCAATGGCCAGTGGTTTCAATCCCTTTTCTCCTTTCCTTTCACATTCCTCTAAATTTAATTTCTGTCTTCGCATGTCCTGCTTTCACTTCTCCTCTGCCCCTACATCTGCTTGCTTTCCACAGGCAGTCTTCCTTTATTAGCCTTCAGTCTCCAAGGCTAATAAATAATCAGTCTTTCCCAAACAAGCCAAGGCCTAACCTGCTATTTTCTGCCACCCCTCAGCTCCCCCTCTTTGCGTGCCAAGCTCTCTTCCTGCCCTGTGTCTCTCTCATCTGTTCAGATCACAAGCTCTTTGGGACATCTGCTTCTCTGCCTCTGCAGAGGATACACAACAGGATGCCTTTGCCAGAAGATCCTTGAGCATTCCTAGGATAGTCACGCTATCCCTGAAAGCTGATTCCGGTTCTGATGGAGCCTCCTGTGGATGCTCAGGTATGAATGACCCTTTTGTCCACACAGGGATGTGGGAGCCTCTGCATACTGCACAGGGTAGGGTGTTGGGAGAGTGTGTCATGCTACCAATGGAGTACAGGAGGGATGGAAAAAACTTGGTATAGCCATAGTGCTGCCACAGTTTGCCTTCCTTGCAGCATGTTCTCCATGTGCTCACAAAGCCCCAGGGGCATCAGCCATGCTTGCCTGGGACTGCTGTGCTGCCCCTCTGCCTGTGCCAGCAGGAAGTCTGCCTGTTTCTGGAACTCCTCCACGGCACAACCAGCCCCAATCATGACACATCATGGCTCTATTCCCAGACCATCAAGGTCAGGCTGACTAGGGCTGGCCTCCCGCCATGCTTTGGTGGGTGCTGTTCCAAGGGCTCTGTCTCTGCCTTGGGAAGCTTTCAGCACAGCCTGGCACTGTGCAGGGAGGTGGCAGCAGCACCTGAGCATTAAAGACAGTGGTGGCAGTCGTGACTTTGGGCATGAGGGGCGAGGGGCTAACGCTGGCAGCAGCAGTTCTGTCAACAAGATTCTCCACCTCCGCTTGGCTTCTGAGAGCTCAGTAGGACATGGGGATTGATTCCCCCAGCCTTCACCACTGGTGTTGTTCCTGCCACCATGACAAGCCAGATCCTTCAATGAGGCCCTTCTGCAGGTACCCAGACCTAGGACAGGTACCAGGAGTTTCTCACCACACTGTACCTAAAGAGTGATATCCTTGGCACCAAGCCTCAGTTTTCTCTCCTCTGCTTTTAACCCTGACAGGAATCTCTCTCCTGATGCAAACTCACACTGGGTGACACAGCCCCCTCCCTCCTTCTCCTTTTCCCTGCCAAACCCCTCCAGGCAACCAAGGAGCATTGGACTTACATTCATTCTCAAAGAGATGGAACTGCATCCCTAGGAGGCCGACTGACTTGCAAAATGTGTACGTTGAGGAGCTTTTCTTCTTCGGGCAAAGCTTGAGGATCTGTTGGGGGGAGAGATGCATCATTGGGCAGGGTGCTGGGGAACAGTGAGGCAAGAATAACACAAACTGCTTGAAGCAAAAAAGCTTTCTGCAAGCTCTGTTAAGTGTACATGGGAGCAATGCTTGGTGACTGACCAGCTCTTTGCCCAGAAAGCTGCGTGGAATGCTGCACTTGTAACAACACTTCTGAAACTCTGTAGGCATTGCCCTGAGCCCACGCAGGTCTCTGTCTCCCAGAGGTGCTGGCTTTTTGATTACCACATCTCTGACTTTGCAAGGGTAATTCTCTTCACCAAGGATCAGATCAGAAGGCAGAGAGAAGTCTGTCATAAATGCCTTAGAGTATATGTGAATGCTGTGCTGCCCTCGTACCTCAGCGCTAGTTCTTAGGGATCTGTTTTATTCCATGGAGTAGAGGGATGGCAAAGAGCAGATCCTCTCTCAGGTTCACAACTGTACAAATGGGTGCAGAGGAATATGTGGGTAAAACTCTCTTGTCCTCTGCTTCTACAAAAGGCTTTGGTTTTAGCCTTACATCTGCCACAACTACAGTTTCACTTTGCCATTAAATTTAGCAAACTTCCATTTTGTTTGTTCTCCTCAGTCTCAGTGTACCTCTGCTCTCTTGTACCTGCCTGAACTCCATTGCATGGTTGCTGGGGCAGGACACTTTCAAAAATACTATACACATTCGGGGGTCTGGTAAGTACTGTCTACTCTGCTACAGCCTTTTCCATGTTAGAAGGCAATGATTTTAAAGTGTCTGGCAGGAAAGATTTAAAGTGCATGAGAGGGCTCTGCCTACTATAGTACAAACAGACAAAGAAATGAACCTCCCTTTCATGAAATGAACCTCCCTGCTGGCAAAGGCGTGAGAGAGAGCAATGACATTGCTTGGATGGCTGTGGGATGTGACAGTTTGTTTTTTCAAGGGTTACTGGAGTTTTAGATTTAGTAGGTTTTTAACAGTAAAGGATCCAAAGCGGTGTCTTACAGTGTTGATGAACTGGGAGATGGTCTGTCCTTAGAACAGGGAGGAAATCAATGTTGTGGACTGGTTTCAGATTTCCTTATAGAAATCAGGGTGAGTTATATTACTGCAGTGCCTAATTGCCAAAGCACACTCACCACCAGCAGATCATTGAAGAGGAAAACTTCCCTTTGGTGAGCAGCCTGCTTCTGCACTTTGTTCACATCGGTCACTTCGTACAGGCGGCTGCAGCAGACCAGCCGGCGGTGGGGCACCGACAGAACCTGCAGAGAGCACACAAGGGCAGGCACAGGCTGAAGGAGGAGCCACTGTGGGTCTCCCCCACCCTCAGACTGCACAACCCTGCTCAGTGGGACAATTCTGCCCACTCTGCCCATTCAAGTCATATCCTCACCACCACTCCTTGCTGTCACTTTTCCTGCTGGTTCAATAGCAGAGAAAGGCTTTGTGATCCAGGTAAATCAGAGGGCAGGCTAAAGGCAACTTGCTTGCTCACACATCCTGCCTTCAAAAACTTCTGGCTTCTAATCCCTGGGTGACTGCTCAGCCTCTCTCACTCCACTGGACATCTGCAGGTTTCCTGGGCTTTGAGAAATCATTCTGCTCATTCTGTATGTTTTTGCATTACAGATTGGTTGCTGCAAAGAAGCTGTCTGTGCATTTGGGGATCTCTTAACCCCAGCGATTTTTAGAGAAATCAGTAGAGATGGATAAAATTGCTTTCTATCACTTTGCCTGTTACTTCCTACACCCTTACAAGGCCTGAAAGTTTAAAACACTGAAGAGCTATCAGTTCAGCATTGACAGGCAGGACCTGCAGTAAAATTATTGGGCAAACAATTACTGCACTAGATACTGTAAACTGGCCAAGGAGATCCCTCAAAATTAGGAAAGAACGAGATAGCAGGGAATAAAGACTTTTGAGAAAAAGGAGTAAATTTATGAAGACAAGCAAGGAAAGTATTACATAAGAGAAGAAAGAGCATAGAGGAAAAACAGAAAAGAGGGCAGGGAGAGAGGTGGGGGACAGAGGGCTTGAGTGGATGCCAGGAGGGTTGTGAGTGCTCACCGTTTTCATTCCAACTATGGACTTCTCCACTTTGGTGACATAAGTTACATGGTCCTCATTAGATTTTAGCTCTTTCTGCTGGATCCTCTCATAGATCCCCACCACCAGCTCCCGTGGGATGTCAGCACCATCGTCCACCCCTGCCAAACACAGAAAATATTGGGCAGGCCAGTCAAGGGGAAAATGAAAGGGAGGAACTGGGGGTCTTTGGCAGGCCACCACTGCTTCTGCACTGTGCAGTGCTGGGCAGGCTGAAGGGGAATAGCAATACTTCACTTTAGGCTGTCTCCTTTCCTGCTCTAACTCATCTACTGCACCAGCAGGAGCGACTGGCATCTCTAAGGCCAATGCAGACAATTTCATTATTCCATTGCTCTGCATGGTGGCTCCCTTCCATGTGTTCCCTAAGGTTTTATAGCCACAATTTCATATTCATATATCTTGGGCCACTCAGCAGCAACCCCTGCATTGATTTTGTATCACCAGGAGTGCTAGATGTGGAGAAGACCCGTGATGGGATTCAGCAGCTCTTCCTGCCAATGCAAGCATCAGCTCTCCCTGTCTGCTTGGTGACCTCCACCATTTTCTCTCTGTGTTGTCTCCTAGGAATAGCAGAAATACTTTCCTGCTATTCTGTCTGTGATATCTCTGCCTCGACTCTTCCCCTTTCCTCTTTTACATCTCCTTAAGTAATTCTCCAAATTTTGCAGTCTGACCCTTCAGAGCCTGGCAGAAAAGTTTTCTTTCACCCTTCCTGGAGTCAAACACTGCAAATCAAGCTGCTGGTCCTTCCTCCAAACTGAATTCCTCCAGTCATTTTATATTGATTTTCTCTGCATTCCCTCCAGCTCCCTGATCTGAGGTGTACTATCCTGAGTGATGCAGGTGAGGAACTGCTGAGGAATGGTGAGGCATTGTGATCTCCTGGCTCCCTTACTCACATCCTTGCAAATGTGTCCTGAATAACCTGTCTTTTTTCAAACACAGGCTGGTGAAGCTGCTGGCCTGGGCACTGGCCTGCAGGTGAGTCTGGACTGAACTGTCTCCCTTTGTCTGTGATGGGGTGACATTCACTCTCTCTAATCAGTTGCTGTTTGTTACACACTGGAGGTGAGTGACCTTCATGTTGGTTTAATTCGTTGTGATGTGAACTGGCAGATTTGAAAGCAACTCTAAGTGTAAGTTAACATTAAAAAAACACCCTCTTTTGTTAGTGCTATCAGTTGTAATACTAAAGGGGATGATAGCAGATAGCAGCCCCATTCAGTAACTCTGGAATTAACTTGAAAGAGGGCCTCAGTGTCATATTATTCCAGTCTGAAGTGGGTGACAAATTATGGAAGGTGTGGGAGGCTGAGATGACGCTTTCTGAACAGCAATCAGGACAAAGAAACAAGTCAAAGGAACACAGAGAAGTACAAAATCTTCAAAAAAGACAGGAATTTACACTGGAAAAGCTTTGAGGGAGCTTCATCTAAATTGCAGATGTGCATCAAGAGAAACTTGGAAGATGGCTGACCTAGGAAGACCTAGGAGTGAATGTGGCTGGGAAATTAGACAATAATTTGTCTAGACATTATGTCAAAAAGGCCAAACAATACTAAGCTGCATTAGTAGATCTGAAAACAAGGATGAGGCAGTAGCTCTATATAAGAGTGCTTTGTGATCACATCCGAAAAAATGCTTTTAGTACCCTATTACCAGGATGGGAAGGACTGACCTTGAAAACAGAAGAAAATTGATTTGGGGAACTGATGTATCAGAAATTGCAGAGGTAATGTATGCATGAACTCTGTCACGCCTACAGTTACTATAAGTAATTGCAGGCAATTAAGACGGGGAAGATTTAGCCTGAATAGAAGGAAAATGTGTTCATATATTCAAAGCAGCAAGGAGGGGAAGGGCTTCTTTAGCACAATCCAGCAAAGTCTAAGAAGGATGGAGCTGAACAATAGGAAAATGTAATACAATGGACTGCTTCCAAGCAATGAGATATCTTAAAAGACAAAGCTGTCTCTCAAGGAAAATGGTTGGTTTTTGAGAAGGCTGGATAGCTTGCTGCAGAAAGCAAAGCAGAATTTCCCCTTCCCCAGCACCTCAAAGGGTCTTCCATGTCTGGAAGACACAAGCAGCAGCAGCAGACCTGGAGAAAGGCACATCCAGTAGGTTTTTGCTGCCTTCATCTAGGCAGAATTCAGAGCAGCAAAAGGTAAAAGGAAAAAATAAAATAAAAGCTGGATTCTCACCTCTCAGATTGCGAATGAAGTCCTCCAGCATCATCTTCCTGTCAGGCTTGATGTTGGGGCTGTACATGTCCGTGTTGAGGAGGATGATTGCAAAGGCCAAGATGAAGATGGTGTCCGGGTTGTGAAACTGCTGGACCACATCTGGGTTACACATGCAGTACCTCTGGCTGCAGCAGGAGGGATGCACACACTTAACATGGAACATGGGAGCCCTCTGCTCCACCTTGGCAATGGCTTTATCACAAGAGGGTCAAATTTCTCCTTTTGCACAAATGAGAAGGAACCGACTGCTCTGTGGAGGCAAATATCCTCACCAATGGCTGAAGTAGACCACTGGAACTTCAGCTTTCTTGCCCTCAGGAACCGAAGTATTAAGTGAGACTAGAGAGGACTACTCAGACTGTGTCACTATGTAACAGTAACGGAGGTGCCTGCTCCAGCCTGCCTTGCTCAGGACAAAACACACCTCTGGATACACCAAGGGAGCTGCCCAGCACCCCTGCAAGCCCTGCTGCTGCTCTTCCTGTGAATCCCCAATGAGCAGGGAATCCCTTGCTGGTAGCCATGTCACGACTGGCCTCACTTTTGTGCCCTTCATGCCACTGAACATCTGACAAGGCCATGGCTCTGACACAGCAGTGGCACAGAGAACGCCATCCTTCAGGAGCCCCTCCATGGGAGCCTCCCCCTTTTGGGAGGGAAGTCCCTGGCCATTCTCTCCTTGACTGCTGGTTTTTAACCTTGGGTGTGTTGTGTTCTCTGCTTCCCCCTGATTGCAGCAGTGGGGCTGCAAGGCTCCTTCTCTTACCTGAAAGCCTCGATGAGCCGCTCCACCTTCTGCGCCTCCCCCTGCACACGGATGTGGGCCTGGAATTTCCGCAGGGCTTCGTCCAGCTCCATGCCTGAGAAGTCCATCTCGTCCACCACACAGCTGTGAAAGGGGACACGGCCTCCATCAGAACATCCTCCCGTGGGTGGCACCAGGCAGGCTCCTCCACTGCAGTACCAAGGCTCAGGCCCCAAGGGAAATCCCGTGGGAGAGGCCTGGAGACATCGCTACGGCTGCCTGGATCATGCTCACAGTGGACAGTGATTTCACACAAGGGATTCTTGCATTCTACAGCTGGTGAGCAATTCTTATGCCTTACTATATATTTATATATATATGTGTGTGTGTGTGTACACCATGATATATACAAATCATACCATATACAGAATATATGTTTCCATATGCATATACAAAGAAAGTATACGTATGTGTGTGTGTATCGATATTTAGCTGTATCTGTATAGATATAAATATCTAGATGTCTATATTGACATAGATATTTATACACCTATTTAGACACCTGTACCAGTAAGACCAGAGTCATTTCAGAGAAAACAGGAAATGTACAGAAATAACATTTCAACATCACCTTCTCATCTGGTGTCACTTTGCATTTCAACATGATTTACTGCTCACTGGTAATTCATGGCCAATTTAGATACCCCAAGAAGAGGATGCCACCTCTCTTATTTCCCACTAAAGCATTCTCAGCTTATAAAGGCCCTGCTGTTAGTCTCCAAAACCTACCACTACAGATTTGTTCTCTGTATTAGTCAAATAATCTACTTGTTCTTATTCTTACTGCCTGAGATTTCAGTCACTTGTAATGACAGCACCTTTCCCATGTGGCTTCATCACATTTGGTTAGCATATTCCTACCTTTTGTGCTCAGGTCATTACTGAAAACATTAATCAAAAGGCTAGACTCAGAAAACCCTGTTCATAACCTCCCTCAGGCCCAGCTTCCCATTTCAGCTGAGTATGTAGGCACTAATGTCTGTATCAGCCAATTCTCTCCCCCGTTTATGATTCCTCTGCTAATTTCTCTCTCTTCCATTCGCAACAAAAAATTTCTCATGTGCAATGCTTTGCTGAAGTCTAGAATTATGTTCTGCATGTCCCTTGTCTAAAAAACTAGTTATTTGAACAAAGACAGACATTGAATTAATCTACTTTCCACTGGCTTTGGAAACATACCATTTACCTTTCTGCTTGTCATTATTCTTTCCCAAAAATACATTTTCAAAGCTGAAATTCTGTCTGACAGACCAAGAAATTCACAGGTGCCAAAATGCCATTTTCTTTTAGCCTTCCTTAAATACAATGTTACTAATTTGCTAATGGGACCACCTTGACATTAGAAGTGTATTAAAAATTCAAGAATTTCATATTTTCTTCTTCTATATACCTTGGATGATAATTCCATCTGCCCTTTAACCCCTTTATTTAATTCTCTGTATTGTGTTTGGGTTGCTTTCTCATGTTGTGAAGGATAAACTGATCTAAAATTTAAGGTTAGGAGGAAGTTTTCCCAAAGAGAGGTTGTCTGGGACTATGAGGAGAAAAAGATGGGGAAGGAGATTAGCTCTCTTCTGGATCTTTCCAATTCCTAGGATTATCTGGAAATTTTGCCAAAGAAACCTTTACTAATAAAGGGATGTGCTGTTAGTGGTTTTTTCTCCTTCTTCCTTTCTGGGATAAACTGAGGGTTTGTCTGTTGGTCTTTTCTAAGTGCAGCAGTTTGCTGTGGGTTGTTGAGAAGTGGTTTGTGAGCAAGGCTGTTGAGTGCCACATGCAGTCTTGCTAGAATAAAATTCTGTTGCACAATGATTCAAATGGGTGAGGGACAAAGTTCAAATGCTCAGAGATGTCTCTGCATTCCCTTCATTGCCTTATTGATTCAGGAGTTGAGATATCATCACTTAACTGGGGTGACACCTGCAGAATAACTTACCAAGAGCTCTGACTGAACATAAAGTGCTTTGTACCTTCTGAGGTTGAAGTTGTTACAACCTCAGCTAGGAAATGTGGGCTCTTATCCTGCACAAAGTCCATCTAATCAAAATTTAGGAACTAACAGGGAGCAAGGGAAGAGAATCAAAGGGATTGCTCTCATAGGAAATCTTCCATGAAATATTTTCTCTCCAAGAGGTGGACTGCAGAAACATTTGGCAATAGGAAAAACTTCCTCCACTGCCTCTTGCCTTTGTTATTTTTGTTTTCTCATACTTATACTCACTCCCTTGGGCTAACATCAAGGCATTCTGCTTCTTGGTATTTATCTGTGATAGTAAGAACAGTTTTCCTCTTGTTAGTCGTTATTGTGTTCACAGCTGCAACCACCTCTGCACTTGGACTTTTGTTATTTTTTTTTAATCCTTTCCAACGTGCAATGTTTCTCAGCTTTGACCCCTGTGATTTTGCTGCTATTGTCTGCTTCCAGACATGTGAACACCCCGGGGACACCTGCTGAGGCCACCTTAGTAACCCCAATCCACCAGCATTAAATCATCTATCTTCTGCTTACTCCTTCCCTCTTTGATCAGTCTTTCCCCCTCCTCACAGGCTGCTCTATCACATCCTCCCCTTTGTGTACAAATCTCAAGTAATAAAGTCAAAGCTCTTAATACAGAAAGCATCAAGCCTTCACTAGGACAAGCAGGACAGGCAGCTATTCATAGCTCTTTTCAAACTCAAACAGCCATTGCTACATGGTTATGCTCAGCTTCCCCTTTGAGAGTTTCACTCACAGACTGACTGATGCAGGTTTACTTTGTAAATTCTGACTCCTGGGAGTCTCTTCCATTCGTCTCTCAACCCAAAAAAAGAGTGTCCCCCATCCTGCTTACTGACAAAAGTTGACCAGGCAGAAAGGACAGGTTAGGAAGAATTTTTGACTCTAGCAAAGTCAGCCTGTGCTGTGCTTTGATTTATCTCACAAAGCCTGTGCCAAAGGCCTGAGGAATAACTCCTAGAGGGGCCATCAGGTATCAGGCTGGTACTTTCTGCTGCTGGACAGAAAGAAAGAAAGGTGGATCAGAGTTGTATGATACTTTCTGTGAGCAAATTTGGTATAGCAAAGTCCATTCAAAGAGCCAAACAGCCTTGTGCTATGGGGCTGCCGTGTTCCTGCTCCTCTTTTATACAGCTAGAAGTTTTGTTTCCTTCCCTGACCTCAGATTCCTGCACAGCTTCCCATTAACTTTCCAAATGCCCTGTGGTGCCTGTGTCAGAGCTCCCCTGAAATGCAGCACAACTTTTCTTCATGAAACCAGAGCAAGGAGGTCTTTTCTTTCCAAGGCAGAGACCATGGAAGCTGACACAGCATATGAGAGTGGGTGTCTCTCTGCATCCAAGGAATGAACCAACAGCTTATGTGCACGTGCTAAAACCAGTGAAGAGTTCATTTTTCCACAAACAGCAGAACACCTGTGAGATGCCTATTTCAGGACCACCAGGAGGCTTGAAGGATAATGATGCAGGGGCACAGTAATCACCTTACAAAATCTCCTCTTTCAGCTCTTTCCTGCCCATGAACTTGCAACAAGCCACACAAATTGAGCTCGCAGTGCATCCAGAGCTTCATTTAGCCCTGTATCTGCAAGGACATGACTCTGGATGTTTGGATCATGTCGTTGAAGTGAGCAGGAAAAGTGCTGACTCCCTGCCTCATGAACAAGGTGGTGAGGTTTGAGGGCTCTTGTGCCACCTGTGTACAGGGGCAGTTTGATCTGCCCTGAGGCACTCGACAGACGGGCACCTCACAACTGCACAGAACTCCATCCCAGGTACCAGGACCAAAGAGGGGCTCCTAGATGAATTATTTTGCTCAGCTATTATCTCTGCCATAGCTTTCTCGGCTACAGGGCACAGATCCCCCCAAAACTGGGTGGACATAATGGCGTAAGAGCTGTGAGGACTTAGCACAAGGCTAAGCATGGCAAAAAAGCCTGTGGCAAAAGGGTTCAGCGAAGGCAGGAAGCAGCTGTATCATGTGGGGCTGGGATCTGCTCACCCAAGTGGAATGACCTATTTTCCAGCTTTTCCACTCAGGTGACAATGCAGCAGGAGCTGGGATGTAACTAAAAGCATCTGTAATGAACCTGCAGCCTCCACTCAGGGAGGGAGCAAGGGGGGAGGCAGCCAGGTGGAAAGTTTAAAATCACAAGGAACAAAGATATTAATAAAAACCATCCCTTTTCTCAGCTTCCCTAATTCTACAGGCTTTCTGAAGAAGAACCAGGATCTGGGTGAATTGTAGAGGAAGAGCTCAGCTCCCTGGGAGGAGCCTGCCCTGCACATACTAACTGAACAGAGAGAAAAGTTAGCAGGACTCCCTGATTCCTTGCACCAGAGGGCACAGATGTGTGTCCCAGCCCTGCCCTCCATGCCCTCTTGTGCAAGGATACTCTCTACAATGGAGACCATGGCCCACACCAGTCTCCCCTTTCTGTGGGATGCTGCATGACACCTGTTGCCTGTTTTGTCCTGGAGCTGTCATGCCTACTTGCCCTCCCTGGCTGTTGGTAGCTCACATGGCTACTTACTTGGGAGCCTACTCCTTCCTGAGCTTCCCTGGGGATCTAGGCAGACTCAAGCTGCACCTTCAGGCTGCACAAGCCTGGCATGGGAAAGCTGTTCTTGCTCATTTGATCTGTGCTACAGCCCTGCTTGCAGCAGGAAGTCAGAACTGCCTAACAGGTTCTTCCCTCTGTCCTGTTTCTATCACATCCTTATCTTTTACTCCTGCTCCAACCCTCCTGTGATGTAAGTCCCTTACTGATCCTCTGTAGCATCCTCAGGGAGAAGGGGAAAGAAAGCTAGTTTGGGCTAACCTGGCAAGTCCAATCTGCCAGTCCAAGAGGAATCCAACACTTTTTTTGAGAGACAGTCCCTTCGCTGGGCTCCCAGATCTGCACTTACACTCCTAGGAGCAGCTGTCCTCTCCCTGACTTTCCGTGAGAGACAGAAGACAACACAGTCTTGACAGCCAGGAGACCTGCTCACCCACAGGGAGAGTGTGTCCAACAGCAACTTCCAGTCTAACACCAACTAGAGCCCAGCTCAGCACAATGTCTCCTCTGCTGGAATCCCTGCCCATTTCTCCTCTGACAGCAAGAGCACCAGGACAGCCACATCTGCAACTCCAAGTCCCACAAGCTGAACACAAACCAGCCAGTACCAGCAGCACAGCTGACTCCATTCATGGAATCACTCACATTATCTTGTTCATGAATGAGCTATAAATGGAAGCAACTCCTGAGTCAGAAACAGGTGGAGGAGAAGAATGAACTAAAGTGAAAGGAAGTATGAAGGAAGGAGAACAAAAGCAACAAATAAACACAGAACGAAGAAAGGATGCGAGAATGATGATGTCTGTCATATTAAAACTATGTGTTAGTGCCTTGGACCTGACTTTTTCAAAGCACAAAATTATTTTTCTGCAGTACTTGACAGATAGAATTGATTAAAACTATTCAGTACCACATAGGTGCTTTAATGGGCCAGGCTCTCTCCAGCTGTATTCCCTGGACTGGTAGAAATTGAAACCCTGGGGTAGGTCCCCAGTGACTCTTCCTTGCTGGCTGCAGCGCAGGTTGTGGAAGGAGATTCTTGGATCTTACTGTGGGATGCTGATCACGGTGAATGGTTATCCTGTGGGATGCTTAAAATAGGTTACAAGTGGTATTTATGCCCTGTAACACAAAATGCCTAAAAGCTAGATGTCCAGCCTAAACGAGCACACTGAGAAAAACAACACTCTGGAGGACCCGGTGTCTCTCCACTGACAAAAAGAATTCATAAATTTCTGGAAAACACTAAACTGGTGGTGGCCAGCAACAGGTGAGATAAATCCTAGTTTTAAAGATTGAAGCCTTTTCCACACGAGAAAATTACACACTGCATCTTCCTAAGGAGACAGACCTGAGTGGTTCAGTGTTATCAATGCGTGTGTGTCAATTATAGTCAGAAACTGTTGAAAATCTCCTGCTCTCTCTATTGTTCCTCTGGCCAGTTTGTAGAATTACTTGTGAGCTATCCAGACACCTTTTCTGAGTTCCAAGAAAATCAGTTAAGGTTTGAGAGATAAGAGTAGGAAGATGGAAGGGAGACTATAATTTCAGAGCATTTAGGCTCTGGGCATGAAGGTGTGGGAAGGCAAAATAGCACACCAAAGTGTTCAAGCCTCATAAAGTGCTTACCTAACCTAAATCCCTGCCCATGTACCTAAAATTGCAACCAGCATGGCACTTCTCTGGAGTTTTGCATTTGCTAGGTGGGCAGTAAAGTGGGATCATCTTCACAGTGCCAAATGCCACTCTGTGCTCCTGAGCTCTGTGGTTTGACAGCAGGAACAGGCAGAGGTTGGCTCGTCTGTCAGCCAGCACAGCTTCAATACCTGCAGAAGCCAAGAGAACTCTGCAGAGTACAGACTTATGGCTGGACATTACAGCTGAGTCTGGAGTTTGTAACCCAGGCAGCTCGGCCCTGCCTCCAAATGCACAAGGGAGGCTGACACTTTTGCAGATGTTTTAAAAGCTGTGCTATTATTTATTCATGCAGTTGGGTTAATTCAACCTGCCTGCAATAGAAACATTGCTTACTATACACAATTGCAACATAAGTTTTCACATCGAGCGAGAGCTAAACTAACACAGCAAGTGGCATCAATAATTGAAATTGCTTTTGGGAGGTAGGGGAGGCTCCAGGGTCAGGTTTGGGATGTGAAAGAGCACAGATATCACTGCCTGCATACAGGCTTGCTCACTGCAAGTAGTCAGAGCCTGTCCAAGCCTGCTCATGGACACCCTGCCTGTGCATTTGACCTTGGCAGGACTAACAATGCTTGTTCTTCTTCTGCCCATTTGGGCCACAAAAATGACTGTGGTATTGGGCAAATTGTGCAAAAGCTACTGTATGAGCTCTCCTGTCTGCCACACACTCTCCAGGGAATAGCATGTACCTTAACAGTGGCTTGCTAAGTGTGGGTGGATGTGGGCACAGCAAGACAGCCCTTGCAGAGTCTGTTCTCCCAACCTGTGTCAGTGTTCCTGAGTTAGTTTGGTGGGAGTTGGATGGGGAATGAGAACCAGACTACATTTGAAACAGTTCTAAAATGCCAAAAGGTCTTTGATCTGCCTCTTGTTCCCATAGAAACAGTTCATAAGTTGTGACCAGCCCTTGCGATACAGCGCACTGGAAATGCCAGCACACTATACTACACTGGCAGCCCTCCTCTTCCTGCAGCATGGACAGGAAAAATACCCAGGATTATAATTCTGGGCCATAATTTCTCCTTTCAATGCCTTGTTTCCATGCATGTCACGCTGCTGGGTGGGCAGCCATTGCCCATCCAGCTCTCACAAGCAGTTGATGAAAATTTACTTGCAAAACCGACCAACCATCTCTACCCTCAAGCACAGAACTGACACAGGAAGAAAGTACCTTCAAATGGCACAGCTCAATGACCAGCTGAATGTGCATGTTTTTTCCTTCCTGTTTTAGAACATTCTGCATCTATTTTAAGTCTACTTTTATCTTTGTCTTTAAGGAAGACGAATCAGCCATTTATTGTGAAAAGGAGATGGCAGCACAGATTGTTAATGCAAGCTAATCATCTGTTGCCTGGAGAGATCAGACACAGGTTTGAACCTCGAATCCAGTCCCAATTGCCTGATATATGTTCAGGTACACACATTCCCTGTCCAGGTTATGTCCTTGTGCACAGAGCCTCAATAGCTCAGTCCCCACCTTTGAGCCTTGCTCTCTACAGTTGTGAATAGGATGGGCAGGGACACTCTTTTATTGAACATTTGGAATGTTACAATGAGAGGTGCAGTGGAAACTTTGAGTAATGAGCATGATGGAGTAGGGTCACCTGCTCCTATGGCCCTCCTGCCACATGCAGAAACAGGACAGGCAACCCCAACACAGTAGCTCCTGGGAGCTGAGGCTGGGAGGCAGACACCAAGCTTTGCAATAGGGAGTGTTCCCAGGAGCTGCTGACACAGAGTTTGTAGTCCCATGTGAGGCAGAGGAACATGGTCCTTTGCAGGGATGATGCCAAATTTAGGACTACAAGGAAGTGCCAATTTATTGCTATTGCAATATTTCCCTGTGTGTGCAGAGGCTAGGTTTGGACTTCAGCTGATTATCTGTCAGGGGAAGCAGCCCACACAATGCTTACTGGAGAAAAAGAGGCAATTACTTTTAATTGTAGCTCTCAGCGTGAAGAGACTGGAGAGAACACATTTCATTGCTGGCCAAATCAATACCCATAGAGTACATTAAAGAAAGAGAGAGACCAAAGGTCAGGTACCTGCAGCAATAAGCAGCAGCAATTGCAGCTGGAATAATCTTGAAATTTGGGCCTAGATATGGCTCTTGAACTTTGGCATCCTCCAGTCTTTCCCTGGAGTAGAAGTGGTGTGTGTATGGGATTTGGGGTTTATGTATGGTTTGGTTCAAGAGAAACCACTGGAAAATTTGAGGGAAATAGAGAGCATTTTGGAGAATGGGAGAATATAATAAAGGACCCAGTGCAAAGGACTTCTTGCCTAATGGAAAGGCAGATCTCACTAAGAACTGTGCCTCTGCATAACAAAAGAAAGACCCTGCAGAGTCAAGGCTTGCCATGCCTTGAAATGGGTCTCTGAATGAGCTAGACTTGAAAGAGGAGAGAGGTGTAGGCTGAGAGATGCATGGCTTGAGACCAGGAGAGGCTCACAGTGAGAGAATTGAAGGTAACAATCCAGCAAAGGCAGACACTGAGCAGAAGCAGGGAGGAAAGCTCAGATCTTGTTCTGAACAGGGACAGCTCATCTTTCTGGAGATTTTGGAGTGGGGATGTTCCTTAGTGCTCTGTGGCTGCAGTGGTAATGACAAACCCTTAGTAGCATGTTTCCTCATGCAGGCCTCCTCATCACGCCAAACAGGACCAACCCCCTTCTGATCATCACTGTAATGCAGCTGGACAAACCCAAAGGGCCACCCATCTCAGAACTGAACAGAAAGAGAACAGGGTATGTAGCCAGCATTCACTTCTCCCTGCTGGTCTCACATCAAGGAGCAGATGTTTTTCCTCCTCTGCCTCTCTTAGTACTTTCCAGAAAGCATAAGAAGTGTTTTATACGGATAGGGTGAGACCCCAGCCACAGAGTTTCCCAGCATCAAAACCTCCCAGCATCACTAATTCTACCACCTGACAGTGCTGAGCTCCTGCTAGATGATCAAAAGCCTTCTGAGGAGGGAGTGAAACGAAAGCGCTGATGATATTAAGGTTGAAACACACTGCTGGGAAATGTGTTGAGGGATGACAGATAGGGATTGGGAATGGTGATACTGCTTCCGAGTGGGGATGAAGGGGCATGGAGGACAACAGAGTGCTTGCTGGTGCAGCCAGGGGCAGAGTGGGCTGGCAACTCCTTTAGGGTGCAGGGAGGAGCGGCAGAGATTTGCACACTTACTCCAGGACGTCCCTGTTGAACTGTTTCTTGCTGTTGCCCAGGAACTCCCCAATCATCTGTCGGCTGAGGCCCTTCCGCTGGAGCAGAAAGTGTGCCACCCCGATGGGGGTGTCCGGGATGAAGCCTCGCGAGATCAGGAACTGGATCCCTTTGTCTGGGTTTCTGAAAGGGAAGGACAGACACATGGTGAGTTTGCAGGATCTCTCTGAGGCTTTATTGCCCCTGGCCCACCTCGTGGCTTGTAGCAATGCAGCCCTTGGTACATGCCTGGGCTCCTCTGTGAGTTCATGGGTGTGGCAGGAATGGGACTGGTCGGGGCAATGAAAAGCGACTTGCTGTGTGCCCCCCTAGTTGCTGCTGAGGACAAAAAAATGTCATAGGACCTGCTGTGTCACTTGCAGCACCTGCTGTCCCACAAGTGGCATCCCACTGCCACAAAGGATCCTGCTGCATTATGCCATGCCTCATCTGTGACTCTTTTGCCATCCATCTGCTCCAGTGTCAAAGGCTTTCTTTTGTGAAGAAACTCAGGAGATACTGTTGCCATAGTCTATGGGCAAATAAGTCTCAAGACTCAAAGGGTAATAACCAAAGGTGGGCACTTCTTCCGTTAAAAAAATGATTATTTTCCATACATTTTCAATGAGTGATACTTTTTACCTTCCTCACCTGAGGATGCTGGCTGCCTAAACAGAAATCCCATACTCAGATTTGCTTATCTCTTCCTTCACTTCCCCCACCCTTAGCTGTGTTTTTCTTCCTTTTCTGTTGATTCACCCCCTCAGGCAAAAATCCTTGTGTGTGAGAGAAGGCATCCAGAGAATACTTTGTCAGAGAAGGGAGGGAGCTGTGTGCAGCTCCCAGACAGAGGGTTTTTCTCCCTCTGTGGCTGTGAGTGTCTCTCTGAGAACAGGTCTCGTGCTGAGTGGGCCCAGTTGCCTGGCTGTGGGAGTGATTTTCTGCTTGCTAGTGTGCCAGTGTCTGTGCCTGCATACACAGTCCTTACAGAAACATAGAGTGGTTTGGTTTGGAAGGCCATCTAGTCCAACCCTCCGGCAGTGAGTGGGGACGATTTCAACTAGAAAAGGTTGCTCACACCTCCCTCCAACCTGATCTTGAATATCTCCAGGGATGAGGCATCCACCAGCTCTCTGGGCAGCCTGTGCCAGTGTTTCACCACCTTAATTGTAAAAATTTTCTTCCTTACATCTAATCTAAATCGACCCTCCTTCCGTTTAAAACCATTACCCCTTGTTCTATTGCCACAGGCCCTGCTAAAACATCTGCCCCATGTTAAGTAAAGTCCCCATCTTTCTTGTAAGCCCCTGTGTATCCTGGGAGTGGCTGTGAGCCTATGTGGTGCCTGTCCCACAGTGCAGACAACAATGAAATGTATATGTGCATTGCACAGGAGGTTTTCTTCCTATATTTCAGTCTGCCCCACTGAAGTGTCTCTGTCATGATGCACTTGGCTGAGGTACATCAGTGCAATGCCAGGAAGACTGGCACGTTTCTTTGGTTCTCTGAGCTGGTGAGCAGAGAGAGGTAAGAGGGTGACTTCATGAAATGATATTATACTTCCATCATTAATCCAAATTCAGGGTTCTTTGTCAAGGCTCAAAGAATGAGTTTACTCAGGCAGTTTCCTGGGGTGAGGAAAGAATAGGATGAGATTTCAGAGCACGTGAATGCATGATATGCACAGGCACAGACTGTGACATTGTCAGGTGGTGAAGTATGTGGGTGAGCAACATATGTCTAGCTATAAGGGGATCAGCATTCAGCAGAATGGCCTGATCCTTACAGGGGCCTCATGGGCATACAAAAAGTAGATAGGCTTGAAATAGTTCTGCTGACTCTGTTATGTCAAAAGAAAATATCTTGGGCAGTGTGGCATCCCTGGGGAGAGGGCTGCAAGAACAATCAGCCCATTAAATTTATGAATAGGAGAGATGCATGATCTGATACTGCAAAATCCAGGCCTTCTTCAAGGAAAAGCACCAATTCACCTTCTTTATTATCACACAGACCTCCTGATTCTCCTTTGAAGAGCACAGACAAAGCTTCCTGCTCAGTGCCAAGGTGATATAGTCAGGACACAAGTCAAGCTAAGCAACAGATATAAAATGCTTGTTCACCTGCACACTTTGGTGTTTGGCAAAGGACAGCGTGGTGTTCACAACACAAGAATGAACTCAGCTACATCTGTGTGACTCCAAAGTTACTGGACTGACTTTAGATTCACTCCAGAGGAGCTGGGAGCTGAATATGGCCAGAAAAATGCAGGTCTCACACGGGCACAGATGTGCAGATTTCAGTGGAGGTGGCACATGCAACGCAGAGGATCTGTGGTAAAACAGTGCAGATATGACAGGCTTCCTGCACTGCCTAGACTATAACTCAAGTATTCTTTCACTAACAACAGCCTTTCATCAGTTTTTCCCCGGGATTCAATTTGTTCTCCACAAAATCCTGATAGCAATACAGCATCTCTGCCCTGAACACCTGCATATGTATCCCATGTAGTGCAGCAAGCAGCTTTTACCCAGATGTGCAGCAGAAAACTCTACTTTTCTCTCTCCTGATCCTGGTCCCTGCTATCCATTTTTGGTGTTGCAGGGGTGTTAAGCGGAGCCAGCAAATGCTGCGGGATTCCTCACGTCCTGCTGGCTTTCCCTGTGCCCACGCAGCCAGCTGCCCACACACACTGAGCTATTACAGCAGTGCTGCATAATGAAGCACTCGCCACTCCAGGGACTTCACCCCCTCATTGTGCAGTGGGGATGGCGAAAGTGCCACTGCAGCGCAGCATCCAAGTGTTCCCAGAGGCCTGCTCCAAGCCAGGCCACTGCCTTCCAAAAATGCAAGGCAAGGCCAGATGGACAGACCATGGCAGATGCCACTAGCAAATACAAGCTCTCAGCTCCTGCTCCAGGGAAGGCCAGGAAAAAGGATGTGCACACATGCACACACACTCACGCACAGCCTCAGCTCCACGCCCTCTGGGTCAGGGCCCACATCCCAAACCCCACAAGAGTAAACTGGCTCCTTCCTGAAAATCAACAGGGAAAACCTCAACCGAATAACTGCAGAAAGCCTAATGGCCTTCCCAGCCCTTGGATAGGAAGTCACAGGGGGAGCCACGTGGCCCGTAGATACTGTTCATAGAATAAAGAAAGGCTTCATTTCCCAGAGATAAGAGGTTAGTTTCCTCACTCCTTTCCTGCAGCCTGATCTCAGAACTGGAAATATGTCCTCCTGAGTTCTGTAAGAGTTCCGAATCTATTTGACCTAACATCACTTCACTTCTGGATGTGGTCTGAGATCAGCCCTAAAAACCTCTCTTTCCATTTCCTGCCTCCTGGAGTCTACAGCCACTGTACTACAAATATATAAATCCTGAGCATCACCCCTTTGTCTGTGCAAAACTTCTGCCTAGGACTGCATGATGATCAGTCCTTGCTTTGACTAAAATGCCCACGCTAATGCGTGAGAAACATTCTTCTAGTAAGGGTACATTACATCCTCATCATTAAGGGACTCAAATGGAAACAAAGACACAGATATGAGAGTGTGATGATAAAGCAAAACCCAGTACTCCTCATGGCTTTCTTACATGAGAAAGTCTCATCAAAAAGCAATGAGTAAATCTAAAGCTCCTTATAGGAGCTCAGTTGCTTTCTGCCAATCCACGCGTGATCCTGTGAGTTAACCTCTTCTGATGGTAACCTCTGGGTTGCTCTGCTTTTGCTTTCACACCTACAGCCTTCTCATAGGATAACAAATTCAGATATGTGAGAGATTGAGGTGACTAAACCTGGTCTGTCAGGTGAAAATCTACCCAAGTATCTGAAGAAAAATGACAGTCAGAGATGTAATTTTGTCGTTATGACTCATACTGGGCTAGCTAAGCTTAGTTCTACCTGTCTGTCTTTCACTTTCTACTTGGTATTGCCCCATGTTAAGTAACCAGGGCTGGGTTTACAGTCCCAGCTATGTTTGTTCCTTTGCAACAGAGTGGAGCAGAGTGATCCCAAGCTCAGCTGGTGAATGCCAAATGGACAGCAACTGGAACTGAAGGTTCAGTGAATTCTGAGCACATGGGCACTACTCATGGAGTGGTGGCCTTGTTCCTCTGTTAGGCAGAAGATCAGGAGAGTACTAGGGAGACTTTAGGGAAGGAGCTTCTGGTAAGCCAACCTGTGCTCTGCATTGCAAACCCAGATGGTTATGCCCTTGAATATGAACAAACTTCCCTGGGGATGAATCTAGACCAAGAGCCTGCCATCACCTGTTCCTGTGAGGCATGAAATAGGCTGGGAAACAGACCAAGAGTCACTTACATATTAAAGAGGTTCAGTCCAATACGGTAGAGGCGTTTCCTCATGGTGTCTGTGGAAAGTGTGGGGGACTTGCAGCTGGCTGGGTTCTCGCAGTGGTACCTCGGGAGGCTGAGGATCATGGCCTGGAGTGCTTCTTTTGAGGACACCTCAGAGGCTGACTTGGCTGAAGTGGAGGTGCTGCTGCTGCTCAGCTGCTCTGAGTTGTCTGCATTCTCAGACTCAGAGCCTTTGCTCTGCCCCGCCTCGTTGCTGGCATCGAACTGGAGCTTCTGCACGGCCATCTGATCCGGCTCAGCACTGCTGTCCCCTGTGCCGTTAGTACTGACATTCACCTCGGTGAAGGTGTGGCTGTTCTCAGGTAAGCTGTCTGGGGCAGACACTGGTGGTTCACTGGCTTCTCCCTCCCCTTCTCCTGGGCTTTCTTCAGCCTTGGTGGCTTGAGAGAGCCCAGCCTGGTCGTTGCTGCTGAGGCAGTTTGCCATGGACACCGAGGTAGACGATGAGACAGAGATGTTCTTGTTGTCGATCTGGACTGTGACATCTCGAAAAGCCATCATGAGAGTGCTGCTGCTCTTGGGTAGAGTATCTGGCAGGAGACCTTCCTCCTTCTCCTGGTCCTGCAGCTCAGCTTCTAAGTCTTGGTTTGGCTGCATGGAGCTAGCGCTGAAGGTCTCCCTGATCTGGTACGAGCCCCCATCTTGCAGGGAGCACATGGTCTTCAGGCTCCATGTGCTGAGGGCGTCATCGATAGATTTGGCCAGGGACTGGACTTGCTCCGTGAAGGAGTCCTCCAGCTCTGTCAGTGCCCCACTGATGGTGGCTGGCAAAGATGGGGACCTCACCAGTGGGATGCCCACGAAGTTGTACCCCTCCACCAGGGCCTTCTCCGCGGAGAAGCTCTCTGAGTTCTGGACGCGGACTTTCCTCAGGGAGATGCGGCGTGGCATGCGGCTCTCCAGCAGGGAATTGCGGATCTTCTCGAAGTTCTTGCTGAGCTGGTACTGCCGGAACGCGGTCTGGATGGTGCAAGCTGCCCTCCGAGACACCAGGTGCCCGCCGTATTTGTGCTCTAGCATTTCGATCTGAAAGACAGGGAACAGAGGCGTTAGTTTTTGCTAATTGACTCCTGATGGCTTTTGCCCACCCCAGCTCCTGCACTGATTTGTCTCCAATGACTGTTGAAGGAACTTTAACACTGAATTAGCTTTTCCCTGCAATGCTGTGTCCTTGATTTCCACAGAAAGTTCCTCTTTGGGCACGGCTGGCTAAATCTTCAGCACGATGAGCTTCCTCACAGCTGTGATTGTGCCTCTTCCTGGAGTGCCAGCCACACGAGCCGGAGCCTGCATGTGCCCTTCCCTTGCAGACTCGCTTCTGATGTCCTTTAGGGCAAGCTCATCACTGCAAATACAACATTCCAGCAACATGTCTTCCTGCTCAGCGGTGCTCTGGTAATGTCAAGCATTATCTCTTGTCTCAGAGTGTTACTAATGCTTCTCCCCTCCTTAGCAACCTTAGGAAATATTCTCAGGGAAAGGAAAAATCGTTCAGAAAAAGGGAAGAAATTTTAATTTTTAAGTGAAGAGAATGCTGGCTTGATGATAGCAGCTAATGAGAAACCTCAGCTTCCATACAAGATAATGGAGGCTGGGTTTGTCCTGAGTTTGACTTTTGAAAAGCACTCTGAATCCCAAAGTGTCTTGCTTTTTGATATCTTAGTTTTTCAGGTGTCAGCCAACAGTGAGAAGAAAAGTACCCAAAAAAAGAAAGAAAGTTTTGAAAAGTAAAAAAAGCCTGAATTTTAAATGTTGAGACAGGTTTTTAAAACTAGTAGAAGGAGGATTTACCTGAACTGGTAACAACAAACAAGTGTAAATACATATACACACAGCTAAGTACCATCTCAACTGGCTTCAGCAAAGCAGGTGTGTATGATCATTTCTCTGCTGTAGTCTAGAATTTATACTTCCTGGTAATCCCCCACTATTCTTCTGCAGCTGGGCTTTCACTAACAAGCTACAGGAGAATAACAGATGATTTGGTTCCAGTGAGGGACTGACAGAGGACAAGTGGGACAGTGTGAAAATGAAGGTGGAAGATGGGGTTGAAAGAAAAATAGAAGAATGAATTCAAACTACCTTCACTGAGGTTTAGTCTGAACTATGAGCTAAACCCTACATCATTGGCACTTCACAGGGCAGAGTGCAGGTGTAGACTGTAATGTTAATATGTGTGTGAGCACATGTGGAAAAGCCAGAAAAAGACGAAGGGCAGGACTGGGAGTGCTGGTTAAGTCAGTCCTGAATTAACAGAGGATTCACTGCAGCATTCATGTGATAAGTATGAGCTCATTGGCAGAACCAAAGGATGAGTTTTACTGACTGCATCCTCATCCCCAGACAGACAACACTTGTCCCTCACCATGCCTTATTGGCACTCACAGTTTGAAGACCTGAGCTCACACAAGGTCTGAGTTTAAGTGCAAATTGGTTTCATAGTCAAAGTGAGACGAAGGCATGATCCTCAGATCACGGTGTAATGCCATATCATCTGCTTCCTCCTTCTTCTTTTGTGTAACATTACGTAAGTTACAGATAAAAATATCAGTGAGTGATGTAGGTACACGTGAAGGCCGGGTCTGACTGATATGAGAAGTGTAAATCACCTCTGGAATCTTTCCAATACTAACTCCTCTGGAAGTAGAGGAAGATAACACAACCTTGGGAGATGACAGGAAGAGAGGAACAACATGACCCCAGCCATTTTGTGCCTGCACTGGTATCTTGGCTGCTGGAGCAAGTACTGGGAAGCTGACATTTATGGAAGAGAGTGGGACAGGGAGCACATCCTTTCATATTTCCCTCTCTGGCATGAAGGAGGGACCCTTTGCCTTGTGCTCAAACATAAGGTAGGCTTCTGTTTTCTGTCTGCCTTGCCCTTGAGCTCACAATCTGTCCAAGGTGAGCATCCGAGCCCAAGGCTGAGAAATACCAGCAATTTTCTTGGCAATGGGGTTGGCCACTGCAGTTGTAGAGGCAGCTGGCTCAGAGCTCTCCTTACCCCTAATTTAAAGAAAACTGGCCTAATATTTTCACTGCTGCCCTCCCAGAAAGGGTCTGCACAAATGATGCTAAAAATCACCCCCAAAATGATCATGGCAGCAGGCCTTTTGGATAAACGAGGACTCTGCCTATCCCCAGAGTTTTATATGGCAGGAAAGAGGAATATAAGGACAAAAAGAGATTCTGGGTAGCAAGCAGAAGTGTTTTGCTGGAGTTCTTTGTCTTTCTTTTCAAAATGACCATTTAAAATCCCACTATTAAACTCAGCACTTCTGACACATATCTCTAAAGCTAGCCTGCCTGGAGAGACAGTGAACTACCTCTTGGCCCTTTCCTTCAGGAGGAAGGCTCTTGCAGATAAATGCAAATGGAACCAATAACCTGCAAAAGTCCAACCCAGACTGACAACTGACCGTGAGCACTTAATATAATGATCTGGTTAATGAAAATGTAGAGCTAATTGTGTTGGGAGGGAAAGTGGAACAACGGGAGGGACAGAATAATAGTAAAATGCAAAATAAAGCAGAAGCGAGCGCCTTACAATTATTGAGGTTTGCAAGGAGGTGACAGCCATTCTGACAACATGAAATTTATATGCTCTGATCTTATTAGAGGCCAAGACAAGATGCCATTGCTGATCTGAAGTAAAAGGCCAGTTTATCTCATGCAAGGACGGTTCTCAAAAAGGCAGACTTTAGTGAGGGGAGATCCTTCTAGAAGTCTAAAGGAACAGTGCAAGCTGTCAGTACCTTGATAAAAAATATCACCAGCTTTTCACAGTTCATAATCTCAGTCTTCCCAAAGGCATTAAGGAGCAGAACAAGATCTAAAGTGAGAGGACTCCCCAGCTAGTCTGTTTTCTAGCTCATACCTCTAGCTCTAGGGGTGCAAGGATGGGTTCTCCATGTGGGCCACTGCCACCCAGCCCTGTCCAAAGCAAGGGGAATCTTATAATATTTTTCAGCTGGGATAACAGGGACGGGGACTGTTCCAAAAGATGCATGAGAAGACTGGCAGAGACAGATGCAGCACCTCCAGAGAGAAGTGCCCTCCCCACCCCTGGTTGGTAGCAGTGGGTCTCTTTTTCCTTGCTGTAGCCCAGCCATTTACTGTTTATCGATGTCTGAGACATATGCATTTGCTATCAGTTTGAGCTAACTGACAGTCCAAAGGAATTAAGGAATTCACACAGCTGTAGCCTGTGTTCTTCCTCTCCAGAGGAGGAAAGGGCATCCATTAGCACCACAGCACTTACAGGTAATGGAGATGTATGTCTCGATGGCTGGAGGAACCTTCTCTTCCCATCTGAGAGGCGAGAAAGGCCAGGCATGATTGGCCTTCTCTTGCTGCTAATAAACCCTATGAATCACAAGTAATTGCCTACTTAAAGCTGCTCTTCTCTGGGGGATGATCCGACAGCCAGCGCCAAAGGAAGGGAAAAGCAGGAGGGGGATCAGGGGGATTTCAAAGAATAATTAGCTTAATACATTTCTGGGCCTCAATGTGAACACTCGTTCTGAGCAATTCAGGCCTTGTGGCTGCGAGATACCCATTGCCATGAGGGATTGTACATGAAGGGAGATTTAACAAGGTCAGCCTAAGGCAAGCCAAAGGGCAGGCCTGGATATGGCCAAACATTTGAGGTGCATGCCCCATGGCTTTGTTGCCCATAGGCATAAATGCATAAATCTGCCAGGAGAGATCAGGGCCTGATCTTATTCTCAGTTAGCAGTGGTTTTCCACTCTGATTGCCACCAAGCATGGTGGTGTGCCACCCTGTTAACCAGAAAGGAATCAGACTCAGGGAGAGAATCTGAGCCACTCAAGGCAATGCATGAATTGTAAAAGAATTAGGAAAAAAAGAAGCATACAAAGCACACATGTTCTCTATCACCCATTCTTAATGCTTCCTCCTCCCTTCAGCCTTCCACAATGGAAGGACATTGCTAGAAGGGATATTTGTTAATGGCACATTTTCCTTCATCCATGGGACACCTGCTGCCCAAGAGTATGTATGACTGAAAGCATGCTCCTCTTTCCTGTGATCCCCTCAATTTTCCCAACATTGCAATGGAGTCTAAACATAGGGGAACTTTAGCACTTGACTCTCCATCCCATCACAGAGTACTTCTGCTCTGTGCACTGTCAGCGTTCTCTGATTCATGGGACAGAGAGCGAGGAGAGCCATGAAACCACTCACCAAATCTCTAGAATGATGCTAAGGGGCAACGACTGCAGAGAAGGCTGCACTCTACCCTCCTTCCTTCCTGCCTAGCACTCAGTCATCTCCCAAGAGGTAAATGTGACTTCAGTTTAGCAGTGACACTAAAAATGTCTCCTTCTATCTCTTAAGTCCTATTAATGTTTTACAATTTCTGCTATGATGAGGGTTCTACTGGACAGTGCTGTGCAGCTCCTGTTGTCTTTATTCCCATTAAAGGGAACTACCTGACAAGTAAATTGATAGGAATGCCTATAAAAACACAAACTAGAGTGCAAGAGTGAAAGAATTAGTACCCTTCACTGACTGAAAATCTCCTGTCAGAGCTGGAGGCCATTCACTGAGGACATCCCTGAATCTGGAGGGGCACACAAACTGTAAGTGCTGTGGGAAGAGTGGTTTCACCTACAAGATAGGCTTGGTCCCTGCAAGGTCAGTTCTGCAAGGCACCAGACATTAATGAACAATCAGCTAATCCTGTCACTCTGGCTCACATGCATCCAGGGCAGGTTTGGCCTCTGCTGCAAGAACAATGATACAGCAACATGACCTTAAAGCTAAAATAACACAGGACAGACACTCCGCAGGACAAACCAGAGCAGCTCTAGGACATCGAGGAGGCTAAGCCCATATATACCAGTCAAGATGTGGCCCACCCTGAGGATATGTCACATTAGTTTGTGAAGCCAGTTGATTAGTCTCTCTTGGTTTTTTCCTGGTGTGAAGCAAGAATTTTGTCTCAGTTGAGTATGCAGTATTTTGAGAAAGACAGAGTTAGAGAGCCAACTAACTCAACTCTCTGTCTCTTTTGCTCAGAAATCTATTGGGTCATTGATCTGACATGTATGTTTAGGGACAGCATCAATGCCTTAAGGGAAGTGGTAGAGAGATGTCCCAGAAGCAGCAGCTTCTTCTGTGGAAACCTCATTAGCTGAGACCCTTTGTCTGCAATAGCACAGCTCCCACTGAATTCTCTCCCTGAATGTAATCTAGACACTGTCACTAGTGTTTGCTTGTCCTGCTCACCTCACCTGCTGCAGATCTGCATATCGTACAGCCTCCTTCCTTCCTAAGGAAAAGGCAGAAATTATTCTTTAGGTTCTGTTTAGCACAACAGCCTTCCTGGACTGTAATCTGCAGAGATGTGGACGGGGTGGGGGGGAGGGAAGTTCCACCTGAGAAGGAGGAGGCCAGCTGCTCTCATAGGCCCTGTCCCACTGTCCCTGCTGGGAGTCCATTGGGAGATGCAGCTAGAGAGGGGCACACTTGTGCTCTGGAGCTAGGCTGTAGCCTCAGGACAGAAGGCAAGGCTTGCAACTTCTAGGACTGAATCGTTTTCTCTCAGCCTGGTAAACCTGCCTATCTCTTCAGCATCCTCCTCTGGATTGAAGACAGCAGCGCACAAACATTGTGGTAGATGCTGTGCAGGACACTCATTGAATAAACAGCACTTCCTCTTGAAAGCTCATGCTAATGCAGAAGTGTGCTGTGGGCCTGCCTGCCTGATCCAGGATGGCAAGATGGTTCCTGGAGACCTCTCCCATGAAGGAGGTCATTTGCTCACCAGTTGCTGGGAGCCCTACAGGCACTGTACGCTTGTGAGCAAGGCACCATCTCTGGATGGTGCAGGTCCTGACTGTCTGCAACCCACCTCTAAACCTACACTCACACCTGGGTTTCCAGGTCCATTTTGGACCACAGAACCCAGCTAATGAGGAGTAGAGACCAGCAGGTTTGGGTGAAAGGGTGACACAGTCAGAGGTGGGGAAGCTACTTCCTCCATCAGCCTCCGTCAGCCCCACATAGCCAAAGGGCCAGTTCAGGCAGGGCAAAAGCTCAAGGTGAACAAAAGGCTGAAGTATTTGCTGAAAGTCGTCCCACCACAGTGTGAATGCAGTCCCACCCGCCCCATCCCCTTCTCCCACAGCCTGAGGAGGAAGCCTTGGTACCTGTTTATTCTTTAGGTCAAGGGAGAGCTCATAATCGGAGGCAGCCGCATGGGAACACGAGGCCGCCCCTTTGCTGCGCTGCACTCTCACTGGGGAGCCCGTGTGGTGGAGGCTCGCCTTCTGCACCAGAGGGGAACACCCCGCTGCCTGCTCTTCTTGGAGCTCCGCATGCTGGGCTTTTAGCGTCAGGGTGTCGGACCTGCCTTCCTGGCCACTCTGTCTGCCGGCCTCCTTCGGATCCTCCGTTTCACACCCGGCTTTCTTGCTTGTGGAACCGCTGGGATCGTCACTGTGAACAAAACGCAACGTTTCGCTTTTTTTATTCGTTTATATTATATTTGATTTATGACCATGTTTGTTGTTGTTCACTATGCTCATTCCCTGAGCTGCATTTTATATGCCTGGGCTGTGAGGGGTATCCTTCAGTGATGGATCAGGACTGTAGGTTGATCCAGTCAAAGTTCTGATCCCTCCCTCCCTAAGGGCGGGCATCCCTGTATGAACCAGTCCTGTGACTCCAGGAGCTGCAGTTGGAGGAGGTGGGAAGCCAAGGAGCTGTCTGGCCTGTGGACACCTCTCCTGCCCCCTGGAGCAGCTGGCAGTCACCCCTGTGCACTTGCTGCCTACTGCTCAGCATCTCTCTGCACATCCCGAGTCCCATCTGGCATGGAGCCTGGATCCCAAGGAACCAGTTTTCCCTTGGAGTTTCTAAGGGCATGTGGGAAATGGGGCAGGGGTGGCTGAATGTTTCAGGAGTTCCAGAGAAACTCTTGGAGAGCTGAGAATATAAAGAGAAAACAGCCAGCCCTGAGATCCTGACTCTTTAGAGCTTGTCTCCAATACAGCCATAGTAGACTGCAGAGCTTCCATGAAAGAAGCCATCTCTTTCTGACCCACAGATTGCTGTGCCACTGAGATCTTGTGGAGAGAGAAAAATTTTCTTTTTTCCTGTCAGGCACAGCAGCAGTTGTGTGAAACCAGGGCCTGACAACAGTGCACTCTAAGAGAGCTGACATCTTGCTCCAGGCAGGATGGGATTAGCATATGTCTGATCCATTGAAGTGCTGAGGAAGTCTGTACTTAACCCCTCTTGCCAAGTATATTCCAAAATCATCCACTTTCAAACAAGATTTTGTTGTTCTGGGGGACTGTTTGAACCATGAGAGTGTTTGTTCATTGTTACCGTATCCTCCTTCCAGTGGCTACAGAGGAATAATTTATGATTTCCAGGAGTGTACAAGCCTTCATGGACTCTGGCTGCTACTGCACCATGTGCATCAGAAACATCTCTGCTGGTTTCTGAGGGATGAGCATTTAGCTGAGAGCAACATCTAGTTTGGAAATAATTACTACAGAACCAATGGATTTGGTTAATAAATGCTACAGAACCATAATTTCAATGAAACCAAGGATGTGTACTGCCTCCCATATTTAAGCACTATTAAATTATTTAATTCACTTCTGAATCATATTTCTTTCTCTTGGATTTGCTCCACATAAAACCAGTTCTGCTATCAACTGGATAATAAATCATTTTATGATTGGTGTTGATGTCAGAGCAAAAAGAGGAAAATTAGATATGATTTTCTGTAGTGCCCACTTGGAAGCATTTAAGTCTCATTTTCAAAAGTGCTGTAAGCCCTTAAGAGAGAGTGCAAGCTTTCTAGCTGTAAACAGACTTTGCCTCCTAAACCTCAAAGCACTTTTGCACACTTACTAGTTCTTTAAAAGGAAGTTTATTCCCTCCAAAGCCAGCACTTCTATTTGATAGATTAACAATCAAATTTAGAAATATTCCCACAGTTTCTAAGAGGGCTCCAAATCTGATGAGCCGAAGGCAGTACCACAGCTTCAGAATTAAGAAAGATGAAGGATTTAAATTTAGAAAGTTTCTTCTTTTATACACATGCATGTAGTCACCAGTCAGACTTATAAATTAAATTCACAGAAGAAACCAGTGTCTTACATAAAGGCTATATAACCAACTTTGTCAAAGCGTATTAAAATGACGCCTTTGCACACTCATCAGTCAGGAAATATCACCATTAAAATGAGGCATAAAACCGCTCTTTTAGGTTGTACACGTTATTAAAGTTTTCATTGTTCTATTCCTGATGCTAGATTTTCCTACACGTAAAGATATACTCCTAAAATATGTCATAATTTTAAACTTTTTCTGTTCTGTGTCCATCCACATTGCAGGAAATCTTAATGAAAGACTTATCCCTTACAGCTCTCACTGTAACATTTTTATTGGCAGCCCCATTCTCATTTTAACCAGCAGAGCAGTAATTTTTACCCTCAGCTCAAGGGATGAGCAGGTGACATAGATTTGATCACAGTTTCCTTGAAGTGCATGGCAAAAGCCTCCTGAGCATTGCAGTGGGAGCCAGACTGTGCCCTATAAAGCAATTTCAGCTAGATGCATAAGCTCTGATTCAACAAGACACACATTCCAAATTGCTCTGCTGAGTCAAGGCCACAGTGCCCAGTGTGCTACGCAGACCTTCTTTAGGGCAGGCCAGGGCCCAAGGCAGTAGGATAGAGAGCTCGCCTTCCCTAGACTTCCCTTGGAGCATGAATGGACTCTCAATGCCAGCAAATATTCCCTGACATGATGGTCCTCTAAACACTGGCACATATGCTTAGCTCTGTTTTTCTGAGGACTCCACTGACTGCTCTGGGTAGAACATGGAGTGTGTGTAAGGGTTTGCAGTGCTCAGTCCTGCTGCTCTGTGAGGAGTTTGTCACCTCTGGTGGGTGCATCTATCTGCTTGGTTTTGTCACACATAGTATAGAGCCTGAGTGAATAGCATGCAGACTGTCAGAATATCCTGCCTCCACTGCTAATATAAAAGTAAAACCAGCAGGCTTTGTAGAATCACAGAATAACCTAGGCTGGGAGGGAAGGCTGGACGTCTCTCCTCCAACTCCCTGCTCAAAGAAGGGCCATTTTCAAAGACGGATGAGGTTGATCTGGGCCTTCTCCAGGCAACTTAAACATCTCCAGACATGAGAATTCCCCAGGGCTCTCTGGAAAGCCTTGTCACTTACAGCCTGACCAGCATCACCTGGGGCCCCCACAAATATCCCCTGCACAGCTTCCCCTTTTCAGCCCAGCCCAGAGCCATCAATCCCTGCCCCAGCAACACCATAAGAATGCTCCAGCCCTGCCACAGCTTTCCCCTTTATGTGGCCATGGACCCACTTGATCTGGACCTTGAAGACTGACTCCCTAACTTGACCTTGGACCTGCCTCATCACCATGGACCTACTGATGATTGGGCTGTGTCTGACCCCAGGTACCCTTGTTGCCTTAGGTTTTAACCCTTATATTTTTCAAATTCTGTATTGCCTGGCATGTGTGCTTTATAGCTTATTAGTTGCTGTTCTCTGTAGACATAACAGTGCCTCTCTGGACTTACCCTTCAAGGACACTTAGATTGCCCAGGCCCAGGCTTCTAAAGGAAGGGGGTGGGGGGGAGCGAGCTAGGGGAGCTAGGGGGAAATTGCAAAGTTTTAATTGGTGAATTTATGGTGATATGCAAATGGACCAAACCTATAAAGGTGTGGAGAACTCGTGACTCGTCGTCCATTTTGAGTGATGCCCCAAGGGGGGGCTTTGTCTGCCCCAAATGTACCTTTGAAGGCCTTTCGAATAAATACCCACCTTTTATTCCCTTACTCCTGATTAGTCTCAGTTTTTGGGCTGGCCTTTTCAGGCAACACCCTCAGCAGACCGGATTCTGATCCAGGCCAACGAGGCACAAGGTGTTGGACCAACCCAAAATGCTCAAGAAGCCTCCTTTAACCTCACAGGCATTTAGGCTATTCCTCAAGGCATGGGAGGGCCCCAAGACTGCAAGGACTATTCAGTCACAGGTGTGTGAGTAGCACCATCAGCCTCAGCACTGCTCTCCCAGGGCATTGCTGAGGCCCCTAAACACCCTTTGCTGGGATAAGGACATAGGATAACCACATGTACACAGTAACCTTGCCTTGCTGCTCCATGCATGCTCTGAGCCCAGGGGATACAGCCATACACAATGGATCATGCTTATGTGTGGAATTTACTGAGGGTCAAAATTCGGTCAAATCAAAATCAGATTCCGCTGGAGCACTCAAAAGCATTTTTCAGCTGGATGTTTTTATGCTAAATATAAACTTTTTTAACCCCATGCTGGTTTGGCTGTTGTGCTGTCCAGAAGGCAATAGCAAATACCCCTACTAAAGTAGGAATTGTTTCTACATATTCTGTTGTGGGAAAAAAATGCTAAAAAATGGCTGAATGAGTTTTACTTAGTGTGAAAAATATCTGGGGGCTAAAAAAAAAGGACAGACCCACTTCACCTTTGGACAAACTTTGGAAATTTCAGCTTCAGTGACTTATAAGCAGTGGAAAAAAGGGTAAGGACCGATTCAGCTCTGCAGTCTGAAAATTAGCATTACAGCCCTATGGCTGCACTTACCAAACCTGCATTCCTCACAGGTTTACTCCCACCTCAAACCTGTTTCCTAGGAAGTGTTTTGGGAAGGGCTATTCTTTGTTGTCCAGTAGCAACGACTGATGAAGCCCCCAATAAGAAATAAAATACACTGCTAAAGATCGAAATGGATGCTGCAGTGAAATAAATAAAAACTTAACAATCCTGACTTTTTCCCTCTGTCCTGAGTGACACAGTTGATTTGCATTGGTAGGACACAGGTTTCATTAACAAAAGAAGGCTCAGGAGCTATTATAATCACAGTAACAAAAAAAAAAACAAACAGTAAGGAAAGTAAGTAGGGCAAGGATAGAGAGTATAGCAAGAAAGATGTCTGGGGAAAAAAAATGTTAATAAGCAAATGATGGGGATCCACGTGCTTTCCCTTGGCCACTAAGCAATCAGCCTCCCCTGGCTGTGGGATGAAGAAAGGGAATGGAGCTATTGCACATTGTGTTTCTTGGATGAGACAATTTGTATAACCACTTGTAATAATTAAAAGTCCCACGCAGAGTCTAAGGTGTGAATCCCAAAGTCCCGGCCAAACTCCAACTAGGTTAATTCAGTTCTGAGTCCCAGCATCACCCCTGCAGTTTCAGCTGTAATCAGCGTTCTTTACTTGATGCTTAAACTATCATATGCCACCATTTTCCACAGCTTTTACAGCTACTCTTGCATGATAAAGGAAACAATTTTCTGCTAGTCATATAATCAGGTAGGGAAGGTTTGTAATTTCTTTGAATTCTATTTGATTGAAAATTGCAATATTAATGTAAATCACTTGCAATCAGATAAAAAAAAGCAAGACTACAAATTCAGCTGTTCTGTTCTTTCTAGATGTTCCTACATGACTTTTATGACCCATAACAACTAGCCTAGTCATTATTGCAGATAGACTCTATCTGCTGTAAAAAACATCTCTCATGTTTCAGGTATGTCCTGTTCTTTTGCATTGCTGACTTGTACGTGCCTGATGCAGATACAGCCAGGTTTGTTAATAGAAATGGTGACTACAGACAATCTGACTCAGGGCTAATATAAAATACTATCCCCAGTTCATCATTTCAAAACAGGGATACCAGGGTTCTGGGATGAGTCCTAGTGTTTGTTTCAAGAAAGCAGCATGGTGAAAAAGCTCT
This sequence comes from Climacteris rufus, assembly GCA_013398175.1. Lineage (NCBI taxonomy): Eukaryota > Metazoa > Chordata > Aves > Passeriformes > Climacteridae > Climacteris > Climacteris rufus. The sequence goes on from VZRZ01007595.1 coordinate 1,141,340, forward strand.
CACTGAGACAATTCAGCTGGCACCCATAAATATTTTTATTTAGCACAAGTAAATAAGACTTAGCTTTTATGTGCAGGTTTCTCAGCAAGATTTTATAGAAGGATTACAGCAAGGGAAGGATGAAGGGAGAGGACAGAGGAGAAATGGTATTATGGTGAGAATTTTTTATGACTCTCTTTTTTCTCCCTTCCTGTTATTTTGGAAGCATAAAGACCAAATCAATGACGTTAAATTACCAAGCCAGAGAAGCCCATATGCCCATTTCTAGCAGTATCAGCTCCCTATGTCCATACAGAGCTGTTGTATCACTGTCCTGGCAGAGATACGACTTTCTCCCTTGCTACAGCATCAGGATGTTGCACTTCCCTGCATACTGCTTATCACCTCCTTGCTGCTGGAAATACTTGTTTCCAGCTCTGCAAGGATCTGTGCTTCTAATTGACAGCTGTGGAGATGAACCATGGTTACCTATTGGATCTTGGCTGTCAGGCTTAAACATTCCCATACTTGATGACTTGAGAAGCAACAGCAGCCTTCCCTGCAAACTTCTCAAGACAATTCCAAGCCAGACCTGCAGGCAGGAACGCACAAGTTGGATGCTCCAGACATCACATTCCATTGCACCGCTGTCAAATACCAGAAACCATTCACAGTCTAGGAGAAATTTTTAGAGCTTACAGAAAGGTATTACAGGGTGGCTGAGTGATTAAACAGGGCTCAAGGGCCAGAAGAGCTACTCTTCTCAAGGACAGTAATGTTAGTCCTATAAGAAACTAAAACTGAGCTTACTCACTGACCACCCCAGAGCTACAGAGCTCCCATGTGGTCACCACACAAAACTCATCTCTTTCCTTCTTCTCTCCTTTTCCAGGAAGAAAAAATATTGCAGATAAATAAGATCAATTACAGAATAACAAAAGATAGCAGTGGCACCTCTGGATTTGGTGAGTGGTTTAAGAAGCCAGACACTGAAGAAGAGAATGTTCAGATGCCCTGTTACTAGGTATAATGGCTATGCAGAAAGGTCTAGCTAATTGTACAGAAGGAAGCTGTGGCTGTGAGGTGTTATAAAATTACTGGAGAGGCTGATCTCACCTCTTTTTTGTCCCTGTGTCACTCCGGGAGAAGACCACATTGTTATTTCCCATGTATAACTTACCAAACGCCTTCTTCATGGTATTCAAGGTCAGTGAGCAGGATTGTGACCTGTAACTGAGGCAAAGACTATGTGGACTAGTTGTGAAAGACCACAAGAATTCATGAATCCATTTCACAGAGCTACTTATGAGGATTAGTTGGTTGTTGTATACATAGTGCTCTTAAGTTGCTGTAAGTGATTAATGGACTGATTAATTGCCTTTCATGGCCCTAGCCTCATATGAGACTTCAAAGGTTCAGAGATCTCAGAATAAAAAACCTTTGCAAAGTGCCATATAGAGAATTAGAAAAAGAGTTCACTAGCTAATGTCAGTAGAATGGAGTTCAGACCCCCCAGTATGGAAGAACCTGTGCTCCCTCTGTCTTTCCTGAGCTTCCCTGCTCAGAGAAAAAAAAAATCAACTGCTGACTTAGCAGGGTCCAAAGTGCCTTTTCAGTTTATTTTGTTTCAGTGTTCCCTGAGGACACCCGTGACATATGGTGAATGGGTTCATCAGAATTCAATGAAAAAAAAATGGCTGAGACAGTCTTGGTAATATATTATGGGATCTTTTCAAGGTTCAGAGATTTCTGACATGCGGGGGGGTTGAGTGCAAGAGATTTGCTTCTGATTTGCTTATAAGTTCAGGCTTTAGGGTGATTTGGAGGCAATGCTCTCTGGGAGCATACTGAAACTGATGGAAGGCAAGAGTCTCTCCTGCCAGAGAGGCAGGGAACTTGGAACTTGATCTTGGCAAATCATCCCCTGCCAGCCAAGCTGCAGCTTTCTCAGACAGTCTCCCCCAACAAAGACAAATATAGGAACAAGATTCTGATTTTGTCTACATTCACATAACACCTTGCAAAGCAGTGGCATCAAGCCATCTTCTCGCACTAGTTTTACCCAAGAGGAATTAATGGTAATTAGCCAAGCTTATTACCCATCCCAGAATATATTACTTGTTTCATAAAAAGGCTGGCACACACACCTGTAAAATAGATTTGACAGTATGGTACAGTAAATATATTGGAAATCAATTAAATTTAACATCCTTTAGCACAGACTGAACCAGGCAACATCTTTTCAGCATCACTTGAAGTGGGTTTGGTGAGATGTACATTAAGCAAACAGAAAATGTAATAATATTAAAAAGAGTCTCCTGTCCCACAGGGACCAACACACTAAAGTCAGGGCCTTCATTTCACATTTAATATTTAAATCTGATCCCTGTGTGCTGTGTAATTCCCACATTGTTGTGTTGTTGTGCCTTTTGCTACGGAACAGGACTGCAGGAACTAAAGTTTTCTGGAGTAGCCCATGCCCTCCTGGTACAAAGATGATGGTCCAGATGTCAGACTGGGCTGGCTGCCTGGCTAAAGACATGGCTCTCCGTGACAACATTCAGCCACCAGAGGACTAAGGTCTCTGCTTTCTCATGAGGACAGACAGGCTCCTTCAGAGGATGGCTTGGAACAGCTAGGGCAGCTCCCACTTTATGAGAATTGGTGTTCATGGCTGTGCTGGGTGGTGTGGTTGTCACAGGTTTTTTCTTATAGTTCCTACGTGTGTCTGGGTAACACCTCAGAATGGTGCTTGGGCCACCTTTCTGGCACACCTCTCTTTTTTTTCTCTTCCCAGCCATGCCTCCTGTTTCACCAGCTGCTGGAGCACAGGACTCAGCTTAGGAAGTAGAGCCCCTTTTTGAGCTGCCTGTCACACCTTGGGGCTTGGCACCCTGAGCTGGTTGCTGTGCTGTCTCTGCAGGTTAGACTAGACACAGGTCCCACAGCATGTCACTGCAGACAGGGTTCCTTGGGCTGCTCCAAACAGGGCACCTGTGCTTATCACTGAGGTGTGAAGAGCACCAAGTGGACAGTGAAGGCATAGGAGGCCCTGCTCTGCAGGGTTTAATCACTTTTACTTTAACCCCAGACCTCTCTTGCCTCTACAATGTTTGGTAAACATGACCTTTTAGAGAAGGAAAAAACAGATGGCATCCTGCATTAGTGTAACTGCCCGCTCAGCACCCCGGGAAAGAGAAACTTGGCTTCTCAGCAGCAGTCTTTCTGCCACTTCAACTCAGGTCTCTTGGCTCCTCATCCCTAAGGCAGGTTTGAACATCACCAAATTCGCTGACAAAAGCCTGCCGGTGCAATCATGCAGAAGATAGAATTTCACTGCTAAAATGAGATGAATTCAGGGCTGGGAGGAAGCAGAGTCTCTACAAGGCAAGGAAAGCTTGCATGTCCCCTCAGCCCATTGCTCTCCTAATCCAGCTGTGAGGGACACAGCTCTTGGCATGTAGAGACCTAGGCAAAGGCTTCTACTTCTTTTTCTACCTGTTGTGACAGACCCTAGGTTGGGCTGCGCCTCTGGGTTCCTTCCTAAGGGATCAGGGTAATTGATTTGTGAAGGCAGTGAGTGAGCCACTTCACAGGAAGATTTTGGTGTAACCCAGATAAATTCTGGTTCTATTCTCAAATATCTCAGCTATTTCATCTCTTGTGATCACTGCAGCCCAATAGAAGGTCACTGCTTGTGCCAAACCAAGAAGAAGGAAGACTGGTTCTCCTCAACAGAAGGAGTAACACAGCCTCAAATCACCATCCCCCTCAATATAGACAGTCCAAACAGCATTCACCAACATCAGGAAATAGGATATTATCCAGATTTTAACTTTGCAACTGTGTTCGGATCTAGGGGCTTGCAATGCCCTTTGGCTGAAGACCAAGATAGAAACAGCATGGTTAGCATTCCTTCCTCCTTTCCCCAATCCAGTGACCACCCCGACAGCCTTATGCAGTAGGCACAAAGCTCTACTTTTCCAGTTTTTAACCTATTTTGTCACTGCTGCTTCACTCACACTCTGATCCACTTCATGGCACTTTTCTTCCCTGAGGCCTCATTCCTTTTTCTATCTTTCTTCATTCCCATTTGGAAAACAGGATGACTTAGCAACTTACACATTCAGTCATACAAGCTCATATTTCCCTAGGGTACTCAACTTTTCTTACCTATGAGGAATGAAAATTATTCCCATCTCTATTCTCCCTACTCAGACATGGAACTTTTGGGGCAAGATCATTAAAAAAAACATGAAGTTTGCCTAGACACAACCAATCCTACTGTGTTGTTGAGCAGTAGGTGCTATGCATGGTGGGTGCTATGCATGTCTTTATGCCAGTGGATTGCACCTTCCTCACTGGAAGATCTAGCCCAATATGCTCTATTTTAGGACATTCTGTAACATCCTCATTGGATCCAGTAGTGCTGTAACAGCACAGAGATACTTTTCACAACAACATTCTGCACCATCCATGTTTGTGCATCTTGGCCTACCACTCTCACATTAGAGCATTCTTTCTGTGCATATATTTTGCCAATCACCCTGGAAGACATGGAAAAAAGCACTAGCAATGTATACGTAGGGTAGCCTATCCCCTTCTTCCCTCTTTCTGCTAAAGATGGAATGAGAGAAATTGCAGCCAACCCAGCTACACAGGCAACGATAACAGCATCATAGTCTGCTTACAGGGAAGCAGCACCATACCAGTGTGGGACATGACAAAGGTGACACACAACTCTAGTCACCAGACAAAGAATTCCTGGTGGCATGATGGTACAATCAGTGCATGGAAGGAACCAAGGTGCCAAGCAGAGGTGGTTAAAAGTTACTTGAACACATTTCTAAGTGATGTGGCCAGAGTTAGATTGCTCAGTCTCAAAAGAAAAATCTCACTCACAGGTCCTTTTTGTTCCTTGATACTTTTGTTCAGGACGATGTTTTCTCACAGAAGATGGAGTAGTTTCCAGGTATTCTGCAGTTTTTGAACAGATGAGGTGACAGTCTAAAAACTCTCCCAACTTCTTTACATCCAGTCCCTCAGCTATCTAGCTGTTTGCAAAACCCAAATACAGTGGCCTGAGCAGCTGTACAATGTGCTTCTCTTCAGCATTTCAGACTCTTCAGGCCTTCCTGAAGCATATGAAAGCCTGCCAGGGCCACATGCAGAAGAAGGAGTTCCAGTGCACACAGATGTTTTTCCAAAGGGAAAGCTTCTTGTGTCTGAGCACAGAGCCTGTCCCAAAGGGATGGTCAGAAGATGAACCTTCATAGGAGTGAGTTAGTGCTGCAGAGCACCAAAAAGACAAAAGGCCTTTGGATTGACATCACACTACAAGAAAATGTGTAATAAAAGGCCACAGTCTCATTGTGTCACTGCCAAAGAATGCTGGCATGAACAGCATTATTCCAGCCAAGGGACCTGCTCATTTATCTCCTGCTCATATGTTCTTGTTCCCTCCAGTTTCTTCTTTCATTTACACTATTTTTTATCTTACTGCTTTTCCTGCTCCTTCTCTCCTGTTATTCTTCTTCTCTGTATAGTGTGTTTGCCATGCATTTTTCTTACAATAGCACTGTTATATTTGTTGGGATGAGTCTGTCTCCCTTTCTTTCTCATTGACTCCTTTTCCCATCTCTTTGCCCTAGCTGTCTCTGCCTTGTAAGCCATTAACAAGAACACAGACAGAGGGTCCACAGAAACCACTGTCGGGTTCAACAGAGCACACCTCAGTGTACAAAAGGTCTGGAATGGCTCGGTTTTTGGGATGGGTGCATCTTGACTGGTGCAGATCAGATGATATTAGCAGAGGATTAGGATGAATGGTGTGAGCTCCACCACAGTCCATCTGCTATTATTTTATCAACCGTCTGTGCCCGTTTTCTGGTGCTAGATACAGGATGATTTCCAAGGCTGGCATAGCCTCTTCTCATGCATGTCTGTGGCATTAGCACACACAAAACACAGCATACAGCAAGCGTTTATGTTGCATTCCCCTGGTACCAAAAAGTTGCCATGTTACAGGCAAGGAATTCTTCACAGGATAGGGGAGAGAACACGAGGATCACCTGCAACCCATGAGGCAATTGCTTGGTATTAATGCAACTTAACTGATCCCAACAGCTGCTGAAAGTGGCTCCCACAGCTGTAAAGTTGGCCATGGTTGATCCTCTTTCACAGATACCATGGCCCAAGAAATAGCAAGCACTGGCTCATGTGGGAGAAGAGTATTTGAATCCAAGTCCAAATTCCTCTAGGGCAGGACTCATATAAGCAACAGAAGCAACAGGAAGAAATAAAGGGCTGGAAGAACATGTGGCCAGGGAATGGCTGGATACAGCTTCAGGCTCTCAGAAAATGTGCCTGATGAGCATCTTTTCAGCTTCAAAATGGGACACCTCCAGTGTGTTTTCTTTGGCCTCTCTCTCCTAGCATCTTCCACCTTCCTGAAGAAAGGTGTTGATAGAGGCAAGAAAAGCAATCAGTGTGACAGGGAAACTCCAGATTCCACCAGATTTTTTTTTTCTTGTTGAAGAGCCAATCTATTCCTCACTTTATTTCCCCACCCTCATGTTCTCCACACTTGCCTGAAAGTGGCTGCACCAGCTGTTGGAGAGGAGCAGAGAAATGCCTGTGTGGGAGAGAGTGCCAAAGTGTCCTGGTGGATCTCCATTACAGGACTGAGACGCTGCGTCTGAAACTGACCTCCTGTTTCTTTGGATGCTTCCAGAAAGAGCCACTCCTCCCAGGTCATAGTACCAGAAGAATTGCCAACTATACCTCCCTGCAAGAGATTCCCAAGGGTGTTGGTAACTATGATGTTAAGGATGTTCTCTAAAACATTTTTTGCTAAGTGTTTCCAAATTTTGCCTAAATCTCCATTCACTAAATACCTTTGTGATTCTGGACTTAGGCTCCTGCAAAGCAGTTGCAGCTGCTAGTCCTCACTGTACAAAACACCCATAAAAAGTGGGGAATCTACTCATTCCCAAGCTTAAGAAGAGTTCAAATCTGGGTCTAGACATTACTCTTTGCCCACATCTTTGTGTCAGATTAAAATCAAACTCTGAAAACTGTGAGCTGGGGGAATATTTATGTGAACTATGCTGACCCATCTCTGCCTGTTCATAGCATCTCTGCAACCTCCAATGGTAATATCTGGGACAGAATTATTAAGTCTACAAGGAGATAAGAATAAGAAGTAGATGAGCTGTTAAGAAGGAGAAAAAGAAATCTGCTCTTCATGCCCATGACCTCAATAAGGAAAAGAAATGAGAAGCACAAACAGGATGTGCTGGCAAAGCAGAAATGTTGCTCAAACTTATGTGTGCTTTCAAAACAGTGCTGGGGAGGACTTTAGCATGAATGCAAGAGCCAGACTGATGAGCTTTGTGTATGGTCATTTGTCCTCAGAGTACACAAGACACAGACCATGGGTGTACAGGCTTGCTTTGCTTTGGCATGTCCACATCCTGTCACGATTGACCTGGAGTGTTCTCCATTAAGAATCTGAGGAGAATTCAGCCTCCATGGTCCACTAATTGTAGGAGCACTTGACACTGCCAGCTGGGGAGCACTTAGGCAGAGTTGTTAGGCTTGTTTAAGTGGAAGGCTATGGATCTGATTTGATACAAACTAGAATCATCATCATGTTTCACACCTGAGCCAGAGCCACTGAGCAGCTCTGAGCTGAGAGGAAGCACTGACCTCCAGACCCTATATCCAATATCCTGTCACCAATCCTAAGGCATAAATGAAAATTTCCCATTTCATGTACTGGATTTGCATTCTTCCTGTCAGGCAAGGTCAATCGTTCACAAGTTCAGATAAAATGTTGAGTAGCTCAGTTGTTTTATTGTAATGCTTAGAAAGTGATGGATACTGATGGAAAAATCATAATTGCCCACCTGTTTATCAAGGTACTTCAATAAAAGCCAGAGGGAGCATCCACTTGGTGAGTGGTTCAGTTCTCATCAACTTCATGGACCTCAGACCATGGGACATCAAGGGACAATGTCCCTTAAGGGACATTGCAATCACAACCCAAACAAAGTCTTTAGGATTTCTCAGGAAGATCTGCTAGAGTCACCCAAGGGCAAAGAGAGAGCTGTACTGGGAGAAGACATGCTCCTGGGCTACAGCAGTGGGCAGCCAAAGAGGGACATGATTCTGTGACAGTGCAGGATAATATTCATGGCTCTTTCATGCAACATCTTCCAACATGACTTCATAGGACAAAGAACAAATGCATGTTCCATGGAAACAGAGAGTTCAGGTAAAGAGACCTGAAGAGTCAGAGACAGAAATCTCCAGAAGTAAATGAAATCAGATTTTGGTTTTTAATCATGTGCTGCTTATGGTGCAGCATACACTAATGCAGCTCAGAGAGCTGGGAAGAAAGATGTTTGAAGGTTTGATTTCAACAAACTGTCCAAAATCTGTCCATCCACTTATCAGCCTCCCACATATAAAAATGGAGCAACAAGCACTAAGGACTTCTTCCAGCAAGAACACACATTTCCATTTCGGTACTGTGGTATGACACAAGTGGGGCAAGAAAGAATTTCACCAGAAATGCAAGGAAGGCTGGCTTAGAGAAGTAGCCAATGGTACATGTCTCCTTACCACTAACTGGTGCCAGGAAGAGCCAATCTGTCACGGTGACTAATCCAGTAGGCACTTTAGAAATGAGTCCACAGATGTTTGAAGTCTAAACTATATTGAGTTATAATTTCATTGGTCCACAGTCACGAAGTAAACACTTCACCGATTGAACTAATCATGTTTTAACCTTGATTGAATCAGCAGTCTTCCTACTGGAAAGTGTGGAAATATTATGAGAAAATATGGACAGATCTGGCCCAACTTTCCCATAGATGTTTCAGACCCTAGCCCTTCTTCTCAGTACACATCCAAGCCCTGCCAGAAGACTGCTCCCTCTTCTTGAGAGAACTCTGTCTCCTTTGCCTTAAAAGCAGGACAGGTCTTATCTGCACTTCTTCCATGCTGCTTCAGCACTCCAGTGCTATTCCCATGTTCATTGCCAAAGCAGACCTGCCCCTGGTGCTTCAAGTTTTCTGTAGAACTTTTCCCATCACAGGAGTAGCAGCGATTTTCTGCTGATTTCCTATTCAGCACCACAGAGGCAGGCTCCGAAAAGCCAATGAAAGGCAACTGAATGAATATACTGTTCCCTCCAATTGTGACTCCATCATTTCCTCTCATTACTCTAATAGAAACAAATCTTGCTCATCTCAGCCCTATTACCTCACACAAAGGAAAATGGTATGTAATCCTGTTAGAGCTGGGCTGCTGCTGGACACATTTTAAGGTCATTGTTCTGGGATGCCAGTCTCCACTGTATGTGACTGGGAGAAGTGGGAAATGCAATTACTAGGCTATTCAAATCCCTAGAATGAAACCCTGCCATTAATAGGCAAAAGCCAGCAAGAGCTGTTGCTTTATGAAATTACAGGGTTTGGCTAAATTAGAGTCTAATCAGCACCTCAGTAAGGGAGAAGGGTTAGCTCCTACTGCCATCCCCGGAGTTTCTTCATGTCACTCAACCTGATCTTTGGCATCCCCAATGGAAACCCAACCTGCAAGATGACTTATGGTCATGAAGCCAGTGGTGTACAAGTCCAGCAGAGACAATGGTGCAGGATTTATACTGCCCTTCAAAATGGGAAAGCCCTTAGAGCCCAGCAACAGGAATCTGCCTGCTGCTGCCATCACCTCATCCTCTACTTTGGCTCTGAGCTTCTTAGCAGAACCTGGGATCAAATCTGCCTCTTAATATTCATGGCCTACAGCACCAGTCTTGCTAATTGCTGGTGCAATCCAGCTAAGCAGCCAGGTGGGAAATTTGCATTGCTAAACTCATGGAGCTGCAACTTCCCCGCAAGGAATTCACATGCTGGAGGAGAGAAGGGGGCTAGCTCTGCTTGTGGCAGTCAGTGAAGCAAAGCAGAACAAGATGAGTGGGAATAATCTCAATTGCCTCATTGAGCTGACTTCTGTTGAGTGGTTAGACACTGACATGTTCCTAATCATTCCCATCCATGTGATGCCAAGGCATTTTTATCTGATAGGAAAGAAAGAGCCAGAAATCCTGCAGACAAATGTTAGGGAAAGCCACACAAGAACAACAATGACCATAACAAACCCCAAGCAGAGACAAACTTTTGTCCCAGATTGTTTCTGGCAGCCAACCTCGTACTGTTATTCCCTGCATTTGCTTCTCCTTCTGCCCCTCTCTCAAGCTATACGTATGGCTGCTCCTGCTGGTCTCTCCTGCAGCCAGGCAGCCACTCATCTTACTGCTTTGATGTCCCTGTTTATCTTCCCCTTCTCTGCTGTGTGTTTCCTCAGTCTCCCAAAGGATTCCTGTCCCACAAGGTGAGGCTGGGCTCCTGCTGGAAACAGGACCATTCTTGCTGGTCACAAATGGAAGGGATGTGGGCTGAGGTATGGTTCCTGCTAGAGGAGGAGAAGGCAGCTGATCACCACTGGAGTCTCCAAGTCCCTTGAAGAGCTGAGAGTCACTTCCCTGTTTATGCTCTTTATTAGTCCCTATTCTCTTTAATCGGCTTAGACTGATGAGCCGAGGCAGCGGCAGGGATCAGCCGGGCTGTTTAATTAAAGGATTGCAGCTCAGCCTTGCAGTTTGGGGGTTTGTGTAAATGAGCTGCAAGTACATTATTTAATCTGCTGTGCAGAGAGGAGTTGGGGCATTAATGAAGCAAACTCTAATTAAAACTAGATGGCTGATGGTTATTAGTGGCATCAGTTCTGACAGGATTTATCTCATTTAGGCAAACCATCAGGAAGGGGGGAAAAAAGAGAATAAACCCGAGCTGGTTTATCAGAATTCACAACAGCACAACTTGTGACTGGCTGTCCATTCAGTGGGACTCAGAAGAGCTGCACAGGGAGCCCCTATGTACCAGGCTCTCCCACCAGGAGCCCTGATGAGCTTATTTAGGGATATGCTTGGCTCACCCAGGAACTGATTGCCTATTCAGGCTGTCTGACCCACATATTTCAGTCTTGATTGACTTTTGTTCTGCCTTGCTTCAATGGGGAACCTGTTGCTGATTTGAGCAGCATGACAGACTCCGTAAATGATCTGATGAGCTTCTCCTAGAAATGTACTGAGCAATTCTAGAGCACCATATGGACATCAGCTCCATGCTGATTCTGTGTTTTTCCCTCTCTGCCATTCTTTTGCCTTCCTCACTGCATTGTACATGTAACTTCGGACCTGAAGGGAGCCCATGGCCAACTGCAGGACCTGGCAGAGACTAGGAGATGTTCTCTGCCCAGCATAAAGCTGACTAGTGAGTTTAATAGTGCTGCATGCGCTCTGCTTTCCTTCTGGCACAGCATGGAGAGTAGTGATGCTCTTCTTACCTGAGATAGTCACAGAGAGAGACCACATATAAAAGCTGCTCTGTTTCAAAAAAGAAAAAATTCTGTGTGCCTGTTTCTCACCTTCAAATAGCCACGGTGGCTTTAGCCTTCTTTACCTCTGCATAGAACATTGTGTCACACACAGACAGATTATTGGGGACTGCTCTTGGGGTCTGGAGGCATTCAAATGGCAAGGACACAAGAAAGTCTTGGGGGAAAAGTAAGGAATGCATGAGGCCTGCAGAGTGGGACAAGCTACAAAAGGCATAAAATGGACAGACATAGATCAATATGAGAAGCCAAGATGCAACAAGCTGTAGGGGTCACTGTCATTCATCCCCACTTCGGAATTTCCTGGCTCAGATTCATCTTTGAATGCAACTTGCCAAAGTTGTTAAATTACTCAATCAAATGATTGCTTCTTCTTCAATTTACCTGTCAAAACCCCAGGAGAAGGGCAGGCAAACTCAGGCTCAAGGGATAGGCAGGGCAAAAGGAAGGCCTGACAAAGAACATTACAAAAATTGTCCTAGAGCTTAAGATTGTAGGAGTGACAGCCTTGTAGAATAAGAACATTCTAGAAACTAAGGGAACTGATCAGAAACAAGATGAAGGCTGGCACAAGAATGGGGCAGGGTCAAGGGTATGAAAATAGGACACTATGGCAAGACTGAGCCTTGGTTCAGACAAAATAGAGCACTTAAACAAAACCCTCTCACTCCAGAAATGTAAGGGAGGGGTGGCTGTCCCTACTACAGAAATGTCTGCAGTCTCCTCTGCTGTCTCCTCTTCCTTGCCAGCATCTCCCCATCTGCCATGGAAGTGCACAGGGCTGTCATGCAAACTTTACCAATGCTTGAAAGCCCGCAGCACAGACTGATCATGGGGGTTAACCTGTGCATCTTCATACACAAATGGGCAGGAGGGGTCCTTCTTCCTTACCCCGTCTCCAAGTGTGTCTGGACCCTACTTTTGAGCATACACACCCACCCACCCCTGTTCTCTTCACACTTGTCCAGCACTCACTCTTTTTCTTGGAAGGAGATCTGAAACCACAGTCTGCTCCAGTGAGCAGAACAAACAAAAGAAATATCATTTTAAAAAAAAGCAGTAGCCTCACTACTGCAATTCAGCTGCCCAGTTCTGTTCAGAGCTCTGCCTAGTAACCCAGGCTTCTTACACAGATGCAAAAGGTCAGATGTAAAAGTCTAGCACCATGATGAGAGAAATCTTTAAAGACAAACCTCTTTGCTGTTGTCAGAAGGGTGATGAGGCCTGGAAAAATGGAGTTGATCTGTAAGATGTAGGTGTGGGACATTGTGAGAGGAGAAAGAGATGGCAAGAGCAGAGGGATCAGGCCAAGCATGGAAGCCAAATGCAGTATGTGCATCTGGAGTACCTTTGAAGGCCCTTGGACCACGTGGCCTTGGCACTGTCCTCTTTCACTGATGAGGGAGAGCTGTAAGAACTGCTGGTGTCCCCACACCTGGCTGCACTGGATACAGGTTGGTGATAGTTAACAGTACCTGTCTACAGCTGTTCTTCACTGGCAAGCTCAGACCATCTGACATGTAAAAATGCTCCCCCCACCCTGTCTCAGAGCGTGAGACTGAACCCAGAGCCTGTTGGGTGACTTTTGCTGTACCTTAAATGTTATAGATCTGGTTATATACTTGTGTGTGTCCAGGAACCTCATAGTGTGGGATAACCAAAACTGAAGGAGTGAAGCATATGTGTGTCAGTGTCACAGTGATGCAGAAGGGTAAGAAAAGATACAAGTGTGAATGTGGGTTGATGGAAGAGGATGTTTGAAGAGAAGCTGAAAAAACATTTTGTGTGTGTGTGAGTGGAGGCCAGAGGGGGTTTGCAAGCAATTACACAACAGCACGAACAGCAATCTCTGGGAGGGAAAAGGGAGGGACAGCAGTGCTGGGGACATGGGATGTAGGGGAGGATGGAGGAGGATTGGCATGTGTAATACGTGAGTTTTGTCTGGGGCAGGAAGATCAGTGATGGATGATAAGGAAGTCACAAAAATAAAGGTCTTGCTGGCAACAATTTCCCACCTTGGTGAGGAGTCTGGAGATGAAGGCTTCTGCTCTGCATCAGCTGCTGGGCAACAGAACTGGTGTAAAACAGTTTCATTCCTGTAAGAGAAAACAAACCATAGTTGGTCAGTGTTCACTCAGCAGAAAACTCAAGGGAGAATGCCTCTTTCAGAGCTGTTCCAAGGGGACAGTGACTCCCAGTGATGCTGAAAGAGTAATCTAACTATGACAGGAATATTCTGTACTCCAAGGTGATGGGGAACGGAGAGAAGGGGGCTGGCAGTGCTATTTCCTCACCTTACCTCTCCTGCTGATGATGTCAGTCTGTGGAGAATGGGGCAAAAGTGTCCAAAAAAAAGTTTTCCTTCTAGCAGTATCTGTCTCATGATCCCATAGATCTCATGAAAAACAGTTTTTCCTGTCTCTAACTTTACCTCTTTTGGGGCAGACACCTTGTCTTTAGATGTGTTTTCTTAGATATGTTTCCTATACATTTTAATGCAAAGTAGTTGATTTTTTCTTAACAGTGGCTAAATTACCTCTGCAGACATTTGTCCTGAAACCTCTCTAGAGCACAGAAATGGCCTTAGCACATCAATACTGGGCATTACCAGGAATAGTAGCAGAAAACTGACAGAACAAGCACAAGCAGGGGGACTGAAATCATGACAAGAGGAAGAGACCACAGCAGAGAAAAGCAAAACTAAAGAATTAACAAACTTGAGCAAAACAGGAAAATGAAAGACTAAAAATGTGTTTATTAGTTAAGAAAGACAAAAGAATTCTTCCAAAGTAAGAAATAAAAATGTTACAGAAATTTTTGACACCAGGCTCTCATCTCTATTAGATAGGTTTATTGCATGAAATAAATTATGGTATTTCATGTCTTGAGCTTGGTGCCTCAAAAGAGGGACCCTGAACAAAGAAATCCCTGGACAATTACACCCTTATGACCTAAACTCCCCACCTCTCATGCAACAGTTTGGACCAACAGCATTACTGGGGTCTGGAGTCCTTGCTCTTCATTAGTTTGGTGCTTTGCTACCAAGTTGTTGCCCCTTGCTCTTCTTCACATCCTCATTACATCAGTTTCAGTGGAGGTTTTGGTCAGTCCTGTAGTCAATGTGTTTGCTACAGTTCATATGCCATGATCTATGGGCTGTCCACTCTAGCTATTAATTTTTAAGTGATATTTAAGCTACAGCTTTGTCTATTCTAACTATTATTAATGTTCAGATTGTTAGCTTTGAGTTTCTCTGTAATCCATCTTTGACTTCCACAACACAGCTATATAGTTCAGATAAAGTTCAACTTGCAGTCCAACAATTCCAGCTATTTATGGCCAACAAGTACTTGGCTACCTTCAAATAATATAATTTTTCCAACACTGAATTACAGACAAGAATGATAATGTGTGCAGTGTAGCTTAATAAAACAAACTGCTTAGTTGTCCACTTCCTTGGCTTCCAATGCATTCTCAAAAGGAATCTTTCCCTAGAAACAACAGGACTGGCATGAGCAGCACGGCAAGGGAAAGATGGAAGCATTAGCTTTACCTCCCCAACCTCTATTGATGCCCTCAGTCTCTGCCTGTGATGTATAACCTGAAGGAAAATATGTTTGTGGGACACATTAAATCCATCTCCTGGCCTTCCATTTCTGAAACTACCCAGCTCACATCCCTTCTCCCCTGCCAGGCTGGTTATTGTCGGTTCTCACTATGTTGTTTCCACTTCAAACTCCTCATGTTGCATGCAGCTATCTGGCTGGTGTGTCCACAAATTACTTGTGTTGTCTTTTCACTGAAGCAAGTGGTGGGACCATATTTGAGTCTGTGTTCAAGCAGGCTCACACAAATACTCCAGCTCCTCCATCCTGCCACACTGCTTCCAGCAAGAATCTGTCAGGACTTCTCTGATAAAATTTCTGTTTTGCATAAAAACACAGATTCATCGAATTTAAACTATTTGGTGAAAACATCTTGGGTTTGAGGAACATTCTTCAAGTTGCGGGGTTTTACCTGGACTTCCTGTCAAGCTGCTGAAGGGCCGTGCCTCCACATGTCACATCCCTAGTGCAGCTATGCCATTCCAGCAGCCTCTTGGAGAGGGGCCATCAGGTTCTCCCCCCAGCTCTGTGTTCTGCCCAGCTCCCAGAGCAGCAGAGCTGGGACTGGCTGCTCCGTGCAGTGGGGAGCACCTGCACCAGGGCAGTCTCTCTGCAGAGCAGCCCTGGAGTCACAGACACTGTCACCTGCAGCGTGGCACTGCACGAGGCTCTCCGCTGAATCAGCAACAGCTGGCAGCCATTCTGAGGTGCATTCTTTGTTTTAGAAGTATTATATATTGGCATTTCCTACTGAAATTCATCTCTGCAGGATCTGATGGGAAAAAAAGGGGGCCTGCTTCCAAAGTAACAACATACTTTTATATCATAGAATCACAGAATTGTTTACATTGAAAAAGTCCCTTAAGATCATCGAGTCCAACCTTAACCCAAGGCAGCCAAACCCACCACTAAACCATGTCCCTAAGCACCACGTCTACATTTACTAAGCACCATCTCCAGGGATGGTGACTCCACCACTTCCCTGGACAGCCTGATCCAATGCTTGACCACTCACAGTGAAGACATTTTTCCTAATATCCAATCTAAACCTCCTCTTGGTCTATCTCTTGTTACTTGGGAGAAGAGATCAACCCCCACCTGGCTACACCCTCCTTTCAGGCAGTTGTATAGAGTGGTAGGGTCCCTCCTGAATTTTCTTTTCTCCAGGCTAAACAACTCCAGTGCCCTCAATTGCTCCTCATAAGGCTTGTGCTCTAGAGCCTTCAACTGCTACCAGATAGAATCTTCAAAAAAATAGACACCCCACATTTCAGCCATTTCTAATCTAAATATTTCCCTAAATGAACTACATTGTTCTCTGCTTTTATTCCAACAGCAGATGCACCAATTCCTAATTGCACAAGAAGAAAGCAAACAAGAAGGAGGGCAAACACAGGGAAAAAGAAAAAGGAACAAGGATAGGCAAAAAATCGAGAAAGAGAAATTTGTATATAGATGAAATGCCTTACTAGTTAATTATTATGATAGAAACACAAAGAATGGTAAAAGGGACACAGGGAAAGGAAGAGTGGTGTAAAGTTTCAGGACTTTAGGCTCAGTCTCCTGTGGGTGTTCTTCTCCTCTTCAGGGAAGCACTGCAGCTGCACAGTCAGCTTTGGACTCTGGGTCTCCTGATTTCTTATGTGTGCTTGACACCAGCCTGGGGTCTTTTCTGCCCAAAACCAGAGTTGTGTTGAACAAATAAGATCCTAAGATCTCTGGAGAGGTTGTGCCCCTTGCATACCACCACCAGATGTTGATAATGCCCACAGGAGGAAATCTGCCTCCAGGCCATTTGGGATCCTTATGTCCCCCTTCAGGACCATGACTGCCATGGAGAATCCATCAGGGAGGTGGTGAGCAGTGGACACGGCGTGATGGAGGTAGATATATGAGGTGCAAATGGGTATTCCAAGCCTGTGCTGAAAGCTCTTTCCCTGACTGGGGGCAGGGAAGGGTATCTTATTATTCCTATTAAATTCAAGTTTCCCAAATGCCCAGGAGCAGCTGGAGCTCTGGGGCTGTTTGCATTGTTCTTCTACAGCCTGCTTCTTCTTCTGTTTTGTGCTCCCGAGGCATGCACCACAAGGACTGGGTTCCACCTTGGAGACTGCCCCTGGTCATTTTCCTCATTTATCCATCTCTTGATCCTGTGCATATCTGATACTTTGCCCTTGGTTTTGCATTAGAACATCCAGACAGAAGCTGGGAGAGGGTAACTGCTGGAAGAACTTGACCCATTCCCACCTGAAGAGGCTGTGTTAATTGTTATCAGGACAAAACAACTCTCACATGGGTGCAAAAGGCAAGTGTCCTAGGGCCTTACTACCACTTCTAAGCCTCAAGTGAGTGCTCTAGGAAAGCAACTGTCTTCAGAATGCTGTGAAGTGTTCAGGTAAGATGTTATTTTTGATGTTATGATTCAAGAGGGTCTGTCAGGGTTGTAATGGCTGGTGGCTACCTGGATTTCATTCCCCTGTGGTGTTGTCAGCCTTTGCAGGTTT
Source organism: Climacteris rufus (assembly GCA_013398175.1). NCBI lineage: Eukaryota > Metazoa > Chordata > Aves > Passeriformes > Climacteridae > Climacteris > Climacteris rufus. Next base: position 1,158,894 of record VZRZ01007595.1, read on the forward strand.
GAGGTTTAAAGTGAGTCTTGAGACATTTAGTATCTGCCAGAAGTCAGTGTAAGACTTTTGATGGTGGTTTGTTGTTTCTTTTCCTTTCTGTGCTTTCTTTTTATTTTGTTTTTAAACAAATCTTACTTCATAAGTCAGAAAGGCTATGTAAGTTTGAATATGCAGCCTCTGAGGAGCTAAACACTGGAAAGCATAAAGCTTGTTTTAATCTTTGTAAGACAGGGAGGAAGGCAATGTAACTTCAATCCAGTGATAGTGGCTTCAGACTTGTTACTTTGGGGTGCTGATGTGTAATTTTGTTTCTTTCAAATATTTTTTGGAGGTATAATTGGTCTACCAATTAAAAGGGTAGGTCCAGCATTTGCTTTTTTGCCTTTTTCTCTTTCTGTCCATGCTCTACTTTGCCTTCCTCAGACTTGCAAACCATTGCAGATACTGAAATTAAACACACACTATCATAGGCAGATTAGGCAGGTGATTGTGGAGATAATTTCTCCCCATCTGCCAGGATACTGCTGAACTGTTCTGTTTCCAATTTATTGCTTTAAAAATAAACAAATTATTGTCTCGGGCTGTAGTCTGATGAAAGCTTGGAAGGGAAAACCAGCAAGAAGAGAAGGTGTTCTGGGTGAGTCGGGTGGCACAAAGGAGGAAGAGGCTCAGGGAGAGGAGGAGGAGGCGTGCTGGGGTAAGTGTTGCCAGCACTGTGAGACCAGTGTGCAGAGGAGCAGCAGAGGACAAGGGCAAGCACAGATGCAAAAGGAGGACTGGGAACAGCCTGAGCCTGTCAGTGCCTTGCTCCATCTAGCTGGGATGCGCACTCCGGAGGCAAGGATTTGACAGTCCAGACCTATCTTAAATGCAGAGATAGCTTGGCCCAGTAGTTACCCATGCTGTCAATTGAAACATTAGCCCTCGCTCCTCTGAGAGAAAACAGCTGACTGAATTTTATTCAGTTGTCTTTAACATTGCTCCTGACAAGAGGTATCCTTCAGCCAGCTGCCTGCAGCCTCAGTAGGGGTATCTGTGAATGAACTGTCCAGCCACAGCAATTCCTGCTCTGTGATGAACTTTAGAGAGGCTTGTGCCAAACCTCCTGGCTAGCACAAGCTGTCTAGTCAGCTCAGGAGTTAGCTCTACCTTTCTGGCTTCTTTGAAAGTTGGACTGTGCTGCAAATGGTCCCCCTGACTCATGCTGCTGCCTTGGTCTTTCAACTATGAATCCCAAGGAGCTAAGCTTCTTTTCTCTTAAAAACTGGCATTGTCAAGGGAACAAGAGTTGAGGTACAAAAATTGAAAGTCTCTGTAGCTACCTAGCTTGCACATCAGAGGGACAAAGGAGAGCAAACTTTCCTAAAATTGCCTTGATGCTTTATGTTCCCTTTGGACAAGCGCCTGGGGCTTTATGTTCAGTCAAGGTTGCCCACCCTGAGCATCAGTGCCCATTAATTTAGCACTGATGAGAGCTGTCTTGAAATAGAGATGCCTGTCTGCTGAGACCTGTATTAAGGTAAACAAGTCTAACCTACTTTTCTTCTCCCCCACAAAAGCAAACCCCCAGCCCAGACAGCATATGGAAAACGCTGGTGCTCCCTGCTCTCCAGCAGTCAGCTTTAATTAAACATATATCCTGTGTGGCCCATTCCCAAAGATAAAGAGCAGCTCTGTGTTTTTCTGCATGAATGATTTTAGACTACAAGAAATGCCAAAACCAGGCAAAATGAAAATTGCTCTCACTACGAGCACACAGAGCGTGCTTCTCTCTACCATGCTGCAACACCTCTGCATCACAATGCTCTGGTCACTTGTGTGACTTGTGCCAGGATTGCTGGCATGCTCCACAAATGAAGACCACTGAGTACCCCAGCTGCCAGTACTTACTAACCTCTGGATTCTGGTCCTTGAGCCCTACTGGACTGCATATCCAGCAGCCTTGCCCTTGGCCCACGCACTCAGTTCTTAGAAATCTGACAATGCTGAATCAAGCAATGTTCTATCAGTAAATAACTCATCCAACTCATGCAGGCTTTCTGGTTTCTCTTTAAAACTCCACTTTTTGAAGAAAAGACAGAGGCTTTGACCAGAAGTAATTGTTTGTAGTGCTGGATATCTCAGCTTTTCTGGAGTCTTTTGCTACTTGTCTCGATCTTGCCTTTTTCGGAGAGCTGCCAAGAGAACAGATGGAGTCACAGAAAATCATGGCCTAGGAGGAGAAGATTAAAGGCAAAAGGAGTCAAAGGAGAACTCACTTCATCTCAGATGAAGTTTTACTGGCTATTATACTTCCTAAGATAAGCACAGGAGAACCAGAAACAGGAACTATTTGGCAATGTTAAGTTTATGAAAGGCCAGTTGCAGTCTTCTGACTCCTCCAAAATGTGGAGCTCAATGCTACCTCTACCTGCCAATGGAGCTGTGACACAACCTAACTAAGGTTAGCTGCAGACCTTACTCCTTCTATCATCTCCCTCCTGTGATAGATCTATTTTTGACTCCAGTCAACCTGGAACTGAGAGTGGAAGTGAGATCTCAAAAAGGCACTGTTTCCAAAAGAGTACTGTCTAACAACTAGCTGCTTCTCCCCACTTCTCCACTCTTTCCTGTAGAAAACCACTAAAAGTTTCTAGCTGTTTTAATTGCTTATCTCAGTTGTAGGGCATTAGACTGATGTTTTGGGAGCAGTTGAGTATGGGCAGATTTCATACTGTAAGGAAGCATACATGATTAAAAATAAACTCAAGGTAATTTCTGGAATTTAAGTTCTTTATGTCCTTGTAAATCTGATGGCCTCCCCATTGTTACGGGATACTGTTGATGGCAATAATTTGATAAGAATCAGAGAGGAACTGGACATTTTAAAGATTCTTATGAGACTATTTAATGGAGATCCTTCCCAAAGCCAATGTATAGGACTCAAACTTATCAGCGTTAGAAGGCCCATAGTGATTTTTCACTCTTTCCTCTTGAACATTTGATGTTGGCTATCCCAGAAGAACAGTTACACAAACCAGAACCACAAATGTGACTGACTGAGAAATTCTGTGTTAAAGGGGCATGGGATTTATTAGCCAAGATACTGAAATACAGGAGTTGAACAAGCCTGAAACGATCATTTTATTTTACACTGCCAGTAACTGCTACAATCCCAGCCCGAGTGTCCCTGGGATGCAGGGATCAAGCGTTTTCTTATTACAGACCAGTGCCTGTCTAGCTCTGCCTGTATCCCTCCACAGGCTTAGATATCTAGTTAATTGTATGAAAAAATGAAGATGTGTGTAGATGGTGTCTAGATGCCAGCACAGAGCTCCTACCTAACAAAAGCAAATTGCTGAAGAAACCGCATGGTGTGGCAGCATGATGGGTGAATGTACAACATACACAGACATGCCCAGCCTTGCCAGGGTGCATGGTAGCCCTTCTTTCCGTCCACCTGAGTGCCTGTCATTCTAAAGCTCTTTAACATTCTCAAAGCTGTTTTCCCTTCTTTTCTCTGCCACTCAAAGTCATGCTAGGAGGGATGAAGAGGGGGGAACTTGCCAGAAGCATCTATTCTCTCTGCTTGCCTGCCAAAAATGAAAAATCTAATGTGTTTTGTAGTCTGCAACTTGGCTTGCCTTGAACATGTCATGAGCATTGGAGAAAATGTCTTCTTCCATGATGTTTCTCTATAAATTTCATTATTGAAAGATCAGTGCTCATCCTCTAAAACTTACTTAGCACCTGCTTAATCATCATCTTGTTTCTTGGTACAAAAATTCATTTGAAGTCATACATCCTTTTTACAGCATTACTATAAATTTCTTTTTTTAGTGCTAGGGGATGGGATGAAGATGGGATTCCCATTGCCAGAGTATTTACGGTTTCTCACTAGGATATGTCGATTTTAGAGACCCTATAAAATATCTTAAAACAAATTGCCCTTGCTAGCATAAAATACCATATGCATACACTACTGTTTGGAAAGTGACAATCCAATGTGACACTGTGACACAAATGTGTGTCTTTGAGCTATTGTGGGGTTTTCAGAACAGCACAGCTTGGAAGGATAAGCACAGGGCACCGTGCTGGGGAAATGGAATTTCCTGTGTTGGAGGAAGATCTGAGCCATTGCTGCTGTGATCCGATCTTTTTTTGGTTAACTCGTTGGGTGACTATAACAGATATGTCAAATGTGCCATTCATTTATCTCCATCTGCTTCTAGGGATGGGGAGATTAATGCCATATCTTCCTGAACAGTTGGTTTCTCAGCTTGCTTTAGTCCAGATAAGTGGTAGGCATTTCTCCTGTACATCTTCACTTTTACCTTGAAGAAATTCTTGAGGGCAAGTGTGGGCGTGACTGGCAGATGATTGCATGGATTTTGCAAAGAAATTGTGGTGTTTTGCCCCAGTTTTGGTACAAAGAACATGACCAGCAGACAAATGTGTGTGGATGTGTACAAAGAGGGTCTGAGCATGTAGTGACAGACCCTCTCTAATGTAAGGTGGCCTTCTTTGGCTTAGGGTCAGAGTCAGCAATGTGTCTGGGAGATGGTGAAAATGAACTGTGGCCTCTTGTGTTCTGGCTCAGCAGGGTCTGTTCCTCTGCCACAGACCTAAAGACGCAGTTTTCTCTTGGTGACAGACTACTTGACAGAAAGATATCACCTGTGAATTCACTGTATTCAGTGAAAATTGCTGCTAAGTCCATTTTGTTACCCAGAAACACTTGAAGGAAATCTCATCCACTTGTGAAGTCTACCAGGGCGAAGTGCCAGACTTTCCCTACAGGCTAGAAATGGGAAAGAGTAGGAAAAGGAATGGGATGTTCTCAGGAATTAACTTCAGGGGTAGAGTCCTTGCTTGTGGGTCCAGTCTGACAGGTATCTCCTTGTGACAGCCAGAAGCAAAGTCTGGGGCCAGGTTTTGGACCCACTTCCAGCACTTGTCATGCTGGGTGGGCCATTACTTTGTGCAATTTTGTGGCTCTTGATGCTTCAGCTATGATGTAATGAAATAACTTCCTTAAGGTGAACTAAGGAGGATCCACCCTCAGTTATCTGTGGACTAACTGTGTTATAGCCAGAGACAATCTGAATGACAGAAATTGTCCATAGGAGGGAAACTTAAGATCAAATATCTACAAGTTGGATCTTTGAAGTAGTTAAACATAATATATTGCATGCACATGCAGTGCCTTCACAAAAGGTTGAAGGGATTTGGAAATAGTACTTCAATTGGATGGAGCAAAACATTCCAATCTGGGACAAGTAGAAGGCCTGGGGAAAACCAGCATTGCTAAAAACTCTCTGTAGAGGGGTGCTTGTATCACTGATGTTGCTATGTTGGTGTTTCTTACAGAATTACTTGTTGATTAAATACTCTTTGGGTTTATGGGGATGCTACTCATGCTCCCCTATGTGCCCAGTGGAAGTGACTCACTCAGAAGCTTCTCTTCTTGTTATTAATTTATTTCCTAAGGCACAGTAGGAACAGGGATGAGGGAGAAGATAGTACTTGATAATCAATTTCCGGGGAAAAACTTCCTGGGGAGAAGAGAGTTTGTCATTAGCTGCTAGAGGGGTGGGGGACCTGCCTCTCCTGAAATATCCTTGTATCACATGTCAATCGGGAGCCCATTGACTCCATTTAAATTGGATTTCTGTCTTCCAGAGGAGCACCAGCCACGAGCATGGCTGTCTGCTAATTGAATTGCTGCCTGTAAGCACAAAGTGGCCATGGCAGGAGGAAACGCTGTGTGTTGGACTATGCAGCAGCACAGTGTGCGCCATCAGCCTTGTTCAGATCCTCTGTCAGTGGTGGAAACAGCTAATGACTTATTGTGCTAGACAAGTCACAACATCATTTGCTTTGACTTGCTAACAGGCTGAGTAGTGGCACTTGGGAGAAACAACTACTGTATAAAAGAGCAACCTGATATTCTAAGTGTATGTGCACATCTAATCGTGTGGAAGGATCCTCTTGTGACACACGCAGCACTCACTGCAGTGAGCAGAGGTTTTATAAGTTGTAGCCAAAACTATACTTCAGATATCACAACCAGGATGCTGCCATAAATCCAAACCATGTGTGAGGGGGAGTTTGTGTAAGTTCCTGAAATAATTTCAGTTGAATAAATACTGTAAACAGAAGCTGTATCAATGAATTTCTTAATAGAAAGCTATTTTTCCAAGATAATATGACCTTTTCCAAGACAGCACCCCTCACTTCCAACTATTTTCAATATAATTTTTTAAAGGTTATATATGTAATTACATGTCAGCAAATGCATGCTGATAGTGATCTTCTGTATTTTGAAATATCTTTTCATACCTCTTCTGTTTTGTGCTATGCAAGGGCCCTTTCTTCTTTGTTCAAATAATAGATTTATAACTACATAAAACAGAAATAGCTGGCAAAAGCTCACTTTTAATTACACTGATAAGCATTCTCCAAATCCCCTCCAGTTCTTCATATAATAATTATAGTTTGTCAGCCTAATACCAATGAGTATGTGGTCCTTCTAAAGAGATTCAGAACCAGGACTCTGCCTGAATGTTCTGCTAGCAGAGCAAACACTTTTTTTCTTCTCTCCTATTTTGGGCCAATACGTATGAACACTATAAAAAACCCAAGGCTTGTGTTAGTGGAATTGGCAACCCCTTTCATAATTACTGGGACTGTGAGATATAAACGGAATTTAGGTCTCTTCCTCAGTAAGAATAAATTATTTTTCCTTTTTGAATAAGTGTCAGAATTGGACTCAGTAGAAGAATTTTTATTATGACTGAGTAGTAGATCTGTTTTTACTCAGGCTTACACTTTTTACTGTCTTCTCACTCATGTTTAACCCCTTAGTACAGGAAGAAAGCCCTGGAATTTTCCAGAGGCTGAAATCAAAGTGGCCCTCAGCACTGGAGAATGTCACAACGCTGTGTGGAGTCTGTTCAGTAATGCAGAATCCCATAAACATGCAAATTAGCTGCATCCACGGCTCACCTCTGAGCTCTCTGTGCACCGTGGCAGTGTCTGCTGTACACCTACCCCTGCCTGGCAGGGCATGGCCAGATGTGCTGCCGGTACCCCTGCAGCTCTGTGCCCTGGCAGGCAGCTCTGGATGCCAGCACAGCACAACAGTGAATTGCACCAGCAGCTAAAGACAAGCTTAAAAGCTTGTTCTTACCACGTTGGGCTGATGCATTTGATGTCAGTGGTGATGTGACTGTGCACACTCACCGAGGAGTTTCAGGATTGGTCTGTGTGGTAAATCCTGCTGCCGAGGACTGAGCTGCCCCAGCTCTGCTGTTGAGTTTGACACAAAGCAGTGTAACACAAGGAGTGCAACTGAATGCAGTGAGAAAGGTCAGGGCTTCAGCCCCTTGGGTTGGTGCCTCTTTGGCTCTGGAAACCCAGTTACTACCACACCTGCAGGTACCCGGGGTTGCTGCATCAGTGACACCCACAATGGAAAGTGGAGTGATTTCCTAACAGAGAAGGACCACAGAGGCAAGTTAGGAATGCAGAACTCGGCATAATCTGCTTGCTGGCATACAAAAGGCTAAATTGTGCTGTTCCCTGATGCTGGAGAGAGGAGATGTTTCTGCTGTGGGACAGAGAAGAGCAGAGGAAAAGCGCAGGCCCAGTTGCAGAGCTCACTCCAAAGCCTCAAGGGACAGATAGCACTAGTCACCATTGTTTCAGGGAAAATTTAATTTCCCCATTTCCCTTCCACACACACCCATGTGCTTCCACCAGGGCCTTGACGTGGGGAAAGCAGGCAGTGTTCAAGGCTGCTTGTGGACACAGCAGCTGGCTGACACCAAGAGCAGCTGTATTTGCACACGTAATTGCCCAGGAAAGAAAGTACCATTTGGCACAGATGGGGAGAGGATGCAGCTTGAATGCTCAGCATATGACCATCACAGGTACTTGGTTTTGAGTTAAGAGGAGGTTTCACAGTTTCTTGAGGCTTCATAAACTCCTGACCTTGATAAAGCTGCAGAAGAACAGGTGGAATTAATGAGGTATTCTAAGATTTGGAAAATCTGTGAAAGTTGTTCCCTTTGCCCATCTTAACTGTTCAATAATTCCTGAGATTTATAACTAGTAGGACATACAATGCTCTGTCAAGTCAGTTTATCAAGACAACGACAGTTCAGGTTAGTCTTAGTTCCAGGAGTTAGATTATTTTATACTCTCTCTGTAGTGTGGCAGCACTGGGAAAAAATCACCACAAAAATGGAGAAGGCATCTCTTCTTAACCTGATGCCTTACATACACTGATTGTTCATCCATGCTCTGTCACAGAACTGAGACACCAATGTCAGCTAACACTCATATATAAATATATACCAAATATATATGTAATATATACATATGGCCAAAAGAGCAGTGCTTCAGTCAGGGATGACCATAGGAATGTGTGTAGCCTGCCCTTGCAACCATATGTGCAATTTACCTGGAATTAAATGAGCTACTTATGTCTGTCTGTACTACTGGATCTCTCTGTAGTGCCTTATTCCAGCTAACTTGTGCCGTGTGGGGACTCTTAACTTGCTAAAGCATTTCACTTACAAAACCACTACTGTTCTCTACTTAATGAAGCTTGGAGCTTCCCACCATATGCTGGAGCCCTTTGTATTTGGAGAAAAAAAAAAAAAGTATACGTAAGGTGTGGTCTTGGAAACAGAAATGTAAGAGATTTTACACTATTGCAAGAGCCTGATTTCTGCAGAGATATTTCAGGAAAGTTTCACAAACAATTACTAGAATTCAGAGTGAGGAGCTACTTCTGCTTCTGAAACAAGATGGCTGATGCAGACCTTCTGAACTTTGTGGTACTTACAGCTGGGCAATCTCCTCTAACAGCTGAGATTTAACAAGTTTGCTTCAGCACCCTTGTGCCAGCAGGGCTGTAGCATAAGCTGACACCATGTGGCTCAGCATAAGCTGGCAGTGCTATTTGTGCTTTCACACTTCAGCTGTGAAGCTGCATCAGGGCTGGTTCCAGACCTTGAGTGTTGGGATGTGACAATACTTCCCATCTTGGGAAGAGGTGACAGCAGTGGCTGTATCTGCATCTGTGGTTACTTTAGCACTTGGAGCTGTTCAAACCTTGATTCTTGTGGTGAACACATTCTGCCTAGGCTCTAGTTCAGCCTTGGAAGCTTTGTGGTGGGGGAAATTCCACTCCTGGCAGCAGCTGTTGTGTGTAAAAAGTGTGTAGTGCATGAAGAGGTCCCAGAGCTGCACACAAGGTGTTGTGAAGAGACAATGAAGCTTCCTGCGTGAAAAACAACCTCATCAAAATAACTTTTTAATTAAAAATAAACTTCTTGGCCACATGGGCACATGCTGGCTCACATTCAGCCGGCTGTTGACCTGCACCTTCAAGACCTTTTCTGATGGGCAGTTTTCCAGCTGCTTTTTCTTTAGCTTGTGGCGCTGCCTGGGGCTGTTGTGACCCAAGGGGCGACCACCTAGCACCTGGCCTTGTTGAACCTCACACCATTGGTCTCGGCCCATTGATCCAGCCTGTGCAGGTCCCTCTGCAGATCCTTCCTGCCCTCCAGCAGATCAGCACTCCCACCCAACTGAGTGTCATCAGGCTTTGTGCAGAACAATCAAATTCCCCCACCCTTTTAGGCTTGTTGAAGACCACCATCTCTCTTTAATTCAAAGTGATTTACCAGAATAACTGGAGTGCATAAAACACTTCAGACTCTGTTTCTATGTCTTCAGTTCCTCTATCTCTAGGAACTACCACTGCCATAACAATTTTATTCTTGTGTCTCTACACTAATACAGTACTAGTATAGTGAAGATCATATTGCTGGTTTTTACCCTGCACAAACAAGGCTCAGTGGATGAGTATGTTGGGATGTTCCAGTAGGATGTTATTTTGGAACCTGCAAGGTCTTAGAATAGCAGTGTTTTTCCTTGCCAAAGTTAAGCTCTTGAAATAACTTTAGTGGAAGAGTCTGTCTTCCTCATTAGGTCTTATGATAGCAGGACTTGGATTCTGTTCCCATGTTCACTTCCAAAGAGTGACCCACTCTTAGTTGGATAGAGACAGAATTTTCCATCTTGTAAATCAGGTTTCATTAGAGACTGGAGTCTCATGGTTAGGCTGCACTTGAAAGGACCTCAGTTTTTTAGCATTTACTGAGATCTCATAGTGATCACAGCCATAGGACAGCTCAAGCCTCTTTGCAAAATAGTGCTGAATTGTATAAAAGGCATCAATAGAGGAAAAAAATAAGGTTTTTTCCTGCTTCAGCCATGGGGTGTGACTGTTGGCCATGACTCCATTGCATGTTTCAGGTATCATTGTTAAGTGCTGCCTGGAGCAGTCGGCTTTCACTACTTACACACATGAAATTGCCTGGCTGATTTGTGTGTGTTCAAGACATGAAGCTGTTCTAAAAATATTCAATCATCAAACCTAGGGTGAATTTTTTTTTTCAGTGAAATTAAAGTACTGAGGGGAGAATGGATTTTTTGGAGAAGAATCCTCTAAAAAGACACTTAAAGCAAAATACAACCCTAGTTTAAATTTATTGGCATTGGTGGCATTTCCATAGCCTATGCACAGATGGATCTGGTTTGCAGACTTGTAGCTCCTATCTAAACAAGTTTAATGGGAATGTCAGCCCTTGATATCAGCAGAAGCAGGATTGTTTTCCTATACAGTAGCTAGGCAAGTGACATGAATTTTATAATTTGTTTTTATTCAGTCTGTAGCTGTGTGAATAAAGTGAATTAATTATATATTCAGTGAACTTTTTGATATTTCCTACTCTAGAATCAGCCTGTCCAGCTCAGTTGGAGAATTGCCTAGGTGCCATGGTAATGTTTCTGTGCAATCCACTTATCAACAGTTCTGAGACAGGATCAGAAATTCTAGCAAAGGTTAAACATATTAGAATTTACCCCATAAATAAAACATAAGCAGAAAATATGTGTACCAGGAGATCCCCCATTAGCAAAAACACTGGAAGGATCACAGAAGATCAAAAGGCTTCCCATGGCACACAGGGAGACCTCCATACAGAGTCCAAGGTACACAATAAAAGGTATGAGTTTGGAGGCCTCTGTGGAATTCTTACTCTTTTCAGAGGAAACATATAATAACTGCTATCAATATGCCAGCCAGAAAAGGGTAAATAAAGCTTGCAATGTCTTTGACCACCTACTTGCTTGTGTAGGCATCAATTCTACATCTAATCATCCTTTGTCCTTTAAGTTTTCCCAAGGCAGAACAGGTTTGATTGAAACAGAATGTACCCTGGCTGGCTGTGCACAATCCTTTAACATTACACTCCTGAATGCCAAACCTTGGCCTTACTAAACTGTTAGCACCTCTGTGCAGTGAGAAGGGCAGAGACTGCCCCAGAACTGTGATAAGACACCATATGAATACTGTTTCCAAACTTTTTAATCTTTCCCAGCACATACAAAAGAAGCAGCTGTCCAAGAGCAAGGGTTGAAAGGGAATCTGATTGTTATTCATCTGGGATCTCCTCCAACTCCCACTAAAACAGTATTTCCACTGAGTTTGTATATAATCTGATTTCAAGTCTCATGAAGTGAATCCTAGCCAATTCGGCTCTTAAGGGTTGTCCTGACTCAAATGCTAGATATCTGCATCCAAATGAAGGCTCTTCTTACTTATGAACAGATCTTATTCTTCTGTCTGTAGCATGATAAATGTCATTTATTGCCATTTCAAGTGGGAGAATCAGTAAACAATATGGCTTCTCACACAGCAGCCTCTTGTAGCAATGCCTATGTTGTCCTTCTTGTCTTCAATCTTTTTAGATTTGTAACTAAACACTTTCAGATGGGAATATTTTACTGTGGGTGGCAGAACTAACAGCCTGATCTTAAGAGCCCCTAAAGATTTAACCCTGAATACTTCTTGAACATGGATTTAAAGACAGATTACGTGTGAAAGGCACACAGTTCTGAAAAATCCATGGCTCCCATATAATCCACCATAAATAATCTTCCTTTCCAAATCACAGAATATTCTGAGTTTGAAGGGACCCACAAGGATCATCAAGTCCAATTCTTAAGGGCCAATATGGGCACTGATCCCATAACCTGTGTGTTAGTAACACCATGCTCTAACCAACAGAGCCAATCTCATCCAGCATGAGCCACAAAAAGACTGAAGCAACAGCAGGAGAGGTGTCACCTGTCCCACTTAACCTCTGTTCAGTCTGTGTGCCAGTATTACAAAGCCCTGCCTGACTTACTGTGTCCCACTAAGTCCATGCTGGGAGCAGGCACAGCTGGCAGTGGAAGGCAGTGAATACTTCGCTTTTAGGAAAAAAGCAGCAGTAGTTCTTACCTGTCCCATTTCCTCACTGAGATCACTAAACCTCTTGTGTGTGGCAGGAACATTATTTAGGAGCATCTGGAAAGACCCTTGATCCTTGGGCTAAAGACACTTGGAAAGAAGGAACTGGTGGAAGATGCAAGAACACAGCCCTGTGCTCCTGTGGCACATCCCTTTGAGTGAGGGGTGATGATGATTTGCTGAGGCACTCCATGGAAGCCTGAGCTACCACAGCCCGTGCTGTACTTGTTTTCTGAGGTAAACAGGAAATCTCAGACCTCAGTAATGTCAACTCTGAACTTCTCAGCACGGCTAAATTCCATTTGAAAGGAAAAGAGCAGCAGGAATGATCTCTGTGTTTAGTTATCTCTTTTCTTACATCATCCTCTCACGAGTGAGCCAGAAGGCCAAAAGGAGACCTGTGATTGTTGTATAAATGACCTGCATAACAGGCTTTTCCAATTGTTGATATGGCATGTGGAAGACTGAGTGGGCTGTGTTCTTCTTCTACGTTTGCTCTGATTCTGTGGGAACTTGAACCTATGCCTCTCTCCCTTCCCAAATGAGCGTTAAATCCAAAGAACTTACCTGCAAAAATGCTAAGTTGGATCTGAATCTCAGCCTCCAGATTTTTTTCTTAGTATTCTCACTGGAAAATTGTGTCACTGCATTTGGAATGTCACACACATCTACAGAGCTAATAATCAAAACATATTTAGACACTAAAAATAATATCAATCTTTGTCACAGACTAGCAAAACACTCTCCCTGGTTTTGTTTTCCTTGACCTTTCTTATACAGGTCTTGTCTCTTTTCAGGCTCCATCTTCCACTTGTTGGGATAGGAGGTTGTTCTGTCACTCATGGTGTTTCTTTGAGCTGCTGAAAAAATAGGAATATGTGTAAGGAATTTAAAATGACCCTCCTGAGAGTTCTCTTACCAAATAATGTTTGTAACTCAAACTGCTCCACCTAAACTGACTCAAAGAGAAAATGGAGTTGTTAGGTATAGTTTGTGATTCTCTCCATCTGAGGCTATCAAGTTCCAAATCTCAGTGGTGGCTTTGGGACAGCACCAGGAATGTTCCAGTATGTCTGCCCCTGATTCAGCCCCTACTCTAACTTTTGAAGTTGTGGCACCTTGTGTTGTGTCTAAATTAAAATATATTGAAATTATATATAGAATTCAGCTTCAGAAGCTGTCTCCCCTTTGTCACAAAGCACAGTCCCACTCATTTCTTTGCTCCACAGAGTGCTGTCAAACGTGTCCAGCCATCCAGCGCTCGCTGCAGCAAAAGTGTTCATCTTTCAAAGGCAGCATCCTCAAAGCCCTCCAGAAACCCCACTGGCAGACACCTCGTGCTACCCCCTGCAAGGGAAATGAGTAACACTCATCTGCTCACACAGGGGGAGGCTGAAGTGAAACGAGGCAATGCAATTTGCCCGCGGTCACACGGCAAGCCTGTCTGGAGCATGAAGCTCCTACCATTCTAACGCCTCAGTCCTGGTTTCTAAGCAATAGCCCAAGCTTCCTCTCTATTCACCAGCTTAAACTACTGCAAAGGATTAAGTAGGCACTTAACACCATATTGAACAGGAGCCAAAAGAATTAATTTCACAGGAGAGAAAGAAACCAGCACAAAGGATTCAATGAGTTGGGGGGTGAAGAACGTGTGCCGATTAAAAGACAGAAACAGCCTACACTGAACTACTAAAGCTTGTAGTTATCAAATACAACCCTCCCATGCTCCTTCCCCTGCCCTCATACTTTGCAGAGTGAAATCACTCTTTAAGTAAGGGAGAAACTTTCTAGAGAACAGAGTGCAAGTCACTTCTACCCAGTAGCTCACCTGGCCAGGTGCTCCCCCACAGGTCTCCCTAAAGTAAGTTCCTTTACTGGATAGTCGCCACAGGGAACAGAACGGGACACCTCTCCTTGAGAAGAATGGCATCTGAATCTTTCTGCTCTGCTATGTAACCTAAACTGTGGTCCAAGCAGCGTTTGTCTGTCCCAAAAGCATCATGCTCTATCTCTGTGAATTAAGCATTATCCTTGCTCTGACTGGGCTGCAGATGCAATGTAACCTGTCAGTGGAATAGCAAATGAGCTCACATAACTATTAAAAGGCCTTGAACCTGAGCAGTGTAAACCTGGTGCTTACAGGCTGAGCAACGCAAGCCATTCATTACAAGTAGCAAGGGTGACACAAAATGAACTGGGATTAAATGGTTGACATGACTAATACACCACAGTAACGAAGCTGACCTGTGCTGCTCAGCTGTTACTAACAGGCAGCTTCACAGGTGCTTTAACCAGTCTCCTCCTTTCCAGAAGAGAACACAGAACCTCAAAAAGACATTGAGAACCTCTGGTGATTCCTCAGCACACCAAGTAAGCCCTGTCTTTCTGTTGGAATCACTACTCAATCTCATGGAAGTCTTGCAGCAGAGTACAAATGAGCACAGCAGCACATGGCTAAACATCTGCTTGTATGTTGAGAGTACAGAAATGGAGCCCCTGATGTCTTCTTATGGAGAAAGAACCTTTTCCTGATTGAGCTAAAGGAGGATCTCTGTGAGAATGCATATGTGTCATTAGGTTTCCAGGCTTACTTAAACCAAACATTCTCCATCTATTCTACTACACTGCAAAAAGGAGGTGCCACATACGCTCAATGAAAACTAGAGATACAGGGTATATCTAGAACCTGGGTCTATTTCATGGGATCATTAAAAATGTTAACTTTCCCAAGGCACACATTAACCTGCTTTGAGTCCTCACACCTTGCCTGCTTCCATTCAGGCAGAAAGTGTATTAAGAGCTAGGAAGTGCAGCATAAGCAAGATACTTAATTTAGGTTGATATAATAAAATGATCAGACTGAAAAGATGCAACATGCCCTAACAGGCAACACCAAATCTCTTTTATTAACTGATCATCACTAATAGCTACTGCAGAGGGAAAAATGAAATGGCGAGCCAGCAAAATGGAAACCTCAGCCAGCCAACAGGAAAAAATACCAACAAACATAAAGCATTTGAGACATTCTCTCCTTATAAAATAGCACACACAAACAAAATACAGCCTTCACATAATGAGGTTTATCCTTTTCTGTGGTTGAACCCAACACATATTCCTTCATGTGGACTTACAGTATGAGGAAAAAACATGAAAGTGACGGCCAATGCCATGCACACAGAACGGAGAGCAGCCTTTTCCCCTCCTTCCATGTTGTTCTAGCATTTTGCCTTGCCTTTGGCTTTAGGTTGGAGGAGGCTGCTAGCTTTTGCAGGTGGGAATTCTTCTGCCAAGCCTGCCAGTAGGAATTGCTATAACTGTGCTTGCTCACATGGAATAGCTACGAGTTTTCACCCCATTGCAACTTGTGTCATCAGTGCTGAACACCACATCAGTGCTGTGCAGGCTCCCTCCTCCTGCAGACTAATCTTGCTGCTTGGCATCAATGGAGGAGCTTTCAGAGTTGAGGAGTACTGGCACACTTGAATACTCAGCTAATCCTCTTTCAAAAGGCATTGTTGCTATTCTTGGAAAAATGAGTAGGAAGTTTCCTTGCTCTGTTAATGGGTCCAATTAGAGGCAAAATTGTTGAGTTGCTTTCTGACAGCTTGCTCCAAGGATGCCATGACCCATATCACTTCTGGTTGAAGCAAAAGAAGTCAAAGCATTCAAGCTTTTGTCTAAATGACAATTCATTAAAAAACAACTAGTCAAAAACTGCCAGAGTCCAAACAACCTCCTGACAAGCAGTGCTTGTTTTGCCTAAAAGGAGCACTAAAAGACTTTTAAATGTTAGTTAACTTTTTTTAATGACCTTCCAATGAACAATCTAGGAACAAAAAACAGTTAGCTGATTCTTAAGCATCACATTTTATTGAAAGACGCAGGTTCTCATGAGACTTTATCATACATTGAAAACATGTGGGTGGTTTCTTAGCCAGTTTTAGTGTTCATAAATATTCTCAAATGGTGCCAGAGGGAGATTACAAGAACTTATGATTGTGCTCAGTGGAAAGGGATTCTGAATTCTAACTTATCTTCTTGGAGACTAGCCACTAGATGCTGTTGTTCTGGTAGCACAATCCCATCACCATGGACTGAGTGCAGTGTTTTCTCCCTCATTTAGCAGTGTGATCTGGCTTGGCTTAGGGTGGCTGAACTTCACCTGAGAAAGGAAGTCTCCTTTGCTGTAAAAGGGTGTTAGTACAGTTCAGAACTGTTCAGACTGCATTCTTAGTGGGGAGGGGGACGTGTTAGAAACCTGATTGCTGGAGAAGATGCGAAAGAGAGAAAAGTTAATGTCTGGATGCTAAACTAAAGTTTTGTGAGTCTCCAACCTGTGTGAGTGGCATAGTTAGGCAAAGAAGAGAGTGAAGTTACCTTGCCCTCTGTGGCACTACCAATATATTCTGCAAAATTAAGGTAAAGCAGCTGTTTTGAGTAAGAGGAATAAGCAACTTTTAAAATACTTCCATGACTCCTTTAAGTGCTTTATCAGGCAGCTGGTGGGGAGAGAAAAACAGAGGGAGTGCCACTGATGTCTAGCCATCTCTCAGGTGGGAGCTGGCAGTCAGTTTGCTGCAGAGCTGTGTGAGGAGGAGCTTTGAGCCAGGGATACCTAAACAAACACTTTCTCTTGCAAAATACGCTGGAAGATTATTTTAAGGATTTAAGCCATTCTGGAAAGATCTGACTGCTCTTTTTCCATGAGTGTTAATGAAAACTGAGTACCTGAAATGTCCTGGTGACTTTGGAAGACTCAGCCTTTTAAAGTAATTCGGAGCAGATGGGAACACTGCTGTTCAGATTCCAAATCTGAGACGTGCTGCTCCACTGTGAGCCCCTGAGAAGACAGTTTCTTTGCCTTTGAACAGAACTTCCTCTGAAAATAAATTCTCAGATCAGTGAGCCATTTTGGATAGGAGCTAAGAGCTGCTCTGCTTGACTATATATTGCAGGTAAGCTAAGGATCCCACCCATGTCAGCAAAATGTCCTCAGAAACCAATGTTCTTAAAAGATGTCTGGTTTCCTTAAGATAATTTCACTGTCCTAAAGCACGTGTACAGGCTGGATTTTGTGAGCTCCCACAAGAGTATGCCATTGTACTGCTTTTAGACCATCCATAACCTTCTGTGTGATTCTTTATCACTTTGCACTCTTTCTGCACTTCCGCCTAAATTGTTGCAGCTGACTGGAGTAGAAAAAGGGAAATCACCCTTTCATTTGTGTTTGATAGCTGTGTTTCCTTTCACTAGTGGAAACTGCAGCATGAAGAGCCTTTATATAAGAAAAAATGTGGAAACAGGCACTGACTGAGGCTCATCTTGTTCAAGACTGGCAGTGAGAAATGTCTGAGGAATAAGACTGGGCATTCCTTGTGTTGTATTCTAGTCACCTTCAAAGGCATGCTTCTCTGCTTTAAGAAGAACTGGAGGAAGATCCTTGTGTTTAGAAAGACAGAATTCACAGCAAGGTCATATTCAGGGTGACTCCAAAGCAGACAGACTGAGACAAGTGTCCACTGCAGTTGTTAGATCTCCTTGAAAAGACCTTAAAAAGGTCTGTCTAGCAACACTCAGTGTCCCACAGGTGACACTTCCTCAGCTGTTGTGAGTGAGTCACTCTGGGCATGCAGCTGGATTAAAGACTTCCAACAAAAACTGAGGAGGGTGCTGCAGTAAATGGTAGTCTTCCTTCTGAGGCACCACTGCACCTGAGCCCTGGCATGGTGCTCTAAGGATCAGTGTCCCCAGCAAGAAGGAATGCTGAAGCCACTCAAACTCCTAGTAAGACTAAATGGTTTTTTGATGTTGTTATTTTTGTTCCATGCTTGCTTGTCTAAACTTGGAGTCTCCTGCCAAACTCCATTTGGTTAACAAAAATCACTGGGGCACCAGGTAACAGCCTGGTCTCAGTTTGTCAGCCCAACACCTGTACAACAGATTTTGTGGTATAAATGGCAATTCCGATTACAGGGAACTGCTGCCTTCTGTCCCAGAGGCAGCTGTGTCTCAGTGGCAAATAATGGTCAGCTCGAGTGCTCAGAAAGAAAAAGGGTTCTGTAAATGGAAATTAACGTTCTTCTGGGTTGGAAAAAGAAAGTACTATGTCCCTCAGGGCAAGAGGGGAATTCCAGTCTACAGCCATTATTTGATGGAACTGTTTCCAATTACATATGCTCTGAACTTCTTAATTCACACACTCTCTTTTTTTTTTTTTTTCTGAGAACAGTGCTTTTGAAAAATCTTGTTAAGGCTGTGTATAGAGGGAGAGAATTTTTTAACTTCTTCAGCTGCTGCTTCCGTGCAAGTTATGAATGCCAAGAATCTCGCCCTGGTAAAGTTCACACCACTATTGGAAACTAATTGACATTTAATTGCACTGCTGTGTAAGAACCCCTGTGGAGTGTACACCAAAGCCTCTAGCCGGCCACAGAACTGGGATTGTAGAGGAAGAGAAGTAGAATCCATTGGAATGGTCATGGGCACCTTGAGAGCATGCTTGGAGTAGGTGATGTTGCCTGGTTGATCTGTGGATGACCTGTGGGGCTGGGCCCTGCTGAGGGCCATGTGCAGAAAGGAAATGCTTGATTTTCCTTAGGAATATTAAACAGCAAAGAGACTAAGGGATGAGTTGAATTTTCACCTGTGTGTACAGCTCCTTATATATATGGAGTATATATATTACACTGATTTTGGATATTTAATGGTGGCTAGCTGGAATGTATAAGATATTAGAGGTTGGAAGGATATTCTTTGACGTTCTTCACTCAACAGTTCAGTGTCATAGCCTGAAATTTTCTGTCATGATCCTTAAAATAGGAAAGACAATTATTTGGGACTTTCCCTATCACCGTCTTCTCCATAATCCAGAGCTGAACTCTTAAGCCTCTGAAGAGATGCCTGTAATTAGGCTGACTCCTCGACTTTTAGAAGTTAAACCACAGCTGAGGCCAGGAGGTGTCAGTGAGATGTTAGCAAGCAGAGAAGGAGCGAAGGTGTTTCGGATCTCTATGGGGTTGGGGTTTCTCACCTTTTATATAGTACCCAAAATTTTGTAGTGTCAGTAAACACGAGTCTACACGTAGACTCTGTGTAGACATGAAAGATGCAGGCCAACTATGTCTGACTCAACAGGTTGATCTTCTCTAAGTGCTCTGAGTGAAATTCTGTGACTGCCTATGAACAGACAGGTTCCTCAGTTGTGGGCTGCTGAGGTGTTATGGCTGAGGAGGGAGGATTTTGATTGTGTGTATGTAAGTCTGTGCCTTTCTTTCATTTGTTTTCTGGGAGATTCTAAACCCCAAGCATTTGTTGCATTCTTTGTTGCTGTTCCTCAGCCTATCCATATTTTCTAATCCTTGCTCTCTCCCGCGAACAGCTTGGCTTTCTTTCCAGGGTCATTGAGTTTGAGTTATCACACTTTATTTCTACAGTAATTAAGACCTGTGTACTATTCTTGCTTCTCTTTGCTCTCTTTCTGTGACATTTCTAGTTCTGGCTTCTGTTCTTTTGCTCTTTTGCTAGAGGCTCCAAGTTTGTTGGAAAGTGTTTGCTGCCTGCAGTGCACATAAAATAACAGTGCTGTGGATTTTTGTCACTAGACATCTACAGTGTGGCTGCTTTTTTCTGCAAGGAACTAGAACCAGTGACTTTGTTACAGCTGCTTCTGAGAGCTCCAAGTGTCAGGATGAAATTAAGAGAAGCCAGCACTTCTTTCACCTTCTCTTGCTTCTAATGGCTCAGAAAAACTGTGGTAGCCTCTGCTTCTCAAAATGATCAAGGGAATGGCACTTACATTTATTGTTTGACCTCAGATGAAATAAAAATCCTCTGTCTTTCTGGCTATGTGACGTTTTTGACCAAGGGGAGATTCATAGTAAGAAAAACCTTCAGGGAGCAAAATGAAAAAAATAAAGGAAAAGCATGATGGAAGTACAGGAGGTGCATGGGGAGTGTTACAATGGAGTTTGGGCATCCTGATTCTGCCTTGGTGACTAATTAAGTTGGGGCTTTTACATCAATCCAAGGAGTGCTTCAATGAAAAATAAGATATTGTTAATAATGAAAGGAAATGGAGAATACAGTCAAAAGGAAAGAATTGTATTGAATTGTATAACCATACCGAATTGAAATTCAAATGCACTTGGAGGCTGGTCCTCAAAGACAAATCTGGAGGCTTCTGCAATAAAGTGCTCCATATGAAATACCAAAAAGTGTGAGGTGATTGCGAGCCTCCAGGATCAGGCAATACTTGCACATTTGAGAAAGGGGAACTTGCCACCTCACCCGGAGCTCTCCTCCAAACAACAGTGCTGGATCTGAGCATGGACTGCTCAACATGCAGAGCAATAAGGCCATCTGAGGCAGGAGCAGAACCTTTGGATGCCTGAGGGCCGTGCTGCACAATGTGCTGGAGCTCTGTGCTCCTGGATGGCGTGTGCCTCTGAAATGTAGCAGTTGATAGCATTAGCTCCTACCTCATCTCCTCCTTCCAGCTGTGTGTTGTTTTGCTTTGCTTTGTTTAATTAACCCAGCCTGCTGAAGGAGAGGGCCGTGCAGCAGTCATTCTGGTGTTTAACTTCCTTCATAAAAACAACTACTGGCAGGCAGTGTTGGGGCTGGAGTGATTACAAGATCCTTTACATAAATCACTCTCCTGAAACTCGTTTTTCTTAACAAGTTCTTGTATCAATGTTCTCTTTATTATCTCTCCCTGGGAAGGCTTGCAGTCTGTCTCAAGACCCTCAGTCTGTTAAAGGAGGAGGCAAAACAGAAGCAACAGATTAAGTATGCAAGTATTCCAACAGACTGACTGTTGCTCTCTTGTGCCCCTCTAAATGCTTTGCAGAGAAATGCAAGGTATAATAAAGTGTTTTGCTTTTCACTCCTTTAGCATTTATAAAGGATGCCTTCATATGACACTGTATTTTTTATTTCCTACTTCCTTTCACAGTTTTTACTGAAACTTACCTCCTTCTTCTTTTGTGTCAGATCCTTCCTGAAAGGAACCTGGGGCTTTTGTTCTCAACATTGTGTGTCAGGGAAGAAGTAGGGAAAGAGGGATAAAGGTAGGGTAACTTACATTGCACTTTGTAAGGGTCTTGATGGTGATGATCATTTTCTCTGAGGATTTTTTTTATTTAAATACTGGAGTGTGGAAGGAAAGAGTTTGTTTGCTTCATGTAACTTTCCTGTTTGTGATGCTCCAATATCCTTGACTGAATTAAAGTAAAAGGAGAAAATAGGGTAACAAAGACTTCATACTATGAGTGTTTAGAAGATAAAAATCTGTTGGGGCTAAAAGTTAAAACACAAGATAAAAGAAAAAAATATGTACCAATGCATCTTTGTCTCACTTGTGGTAGAACCAGGATGGGCATGAACTTTGAGATATGCAGCAGTGTACAGAAATCTGCTGTGGCATTGGGACCCATGCCACATTCCTTAATACAGCCAATTGTTCTCATACAGACAACAGCCACTGCTGGTACAGTGCTTTCTTGTTTGCTTATTCAAGACCTTTTTTCAGTTAGCAATGCACTCTGTACTTCTACCAAGGCTGAAATAACTTTTGCTATGAACTGCTCAATCCAGCTACTGAAAGTTTAATTAAATCTGCATCTGTTGCTTGCAGGACCACTGGAACACCAAGGGCCCCTGCTCTTGCCTCACTTCTGCCTGGTCATGGCTGTGGACTTCCACTGGATAGGCTTCATTGCCCTTGATGGTTACTCTCCATTTGTGCCAAGGTAACACAACAGAAATGTTACACTAAGCATCTAGAACACACTGGGAACAGTCAAAATATATGAGTAATTTTCTTTTTTAGGTCTATAGTTCATTCTGTGGAAAATCTTTTGTTTTTTTGGAGACTGGTTTGAACACTGTTTGGGAGATGGCTTGATCTATCTTGTCTTGAAAACCTATTCTTATGTAATTAATAATTAAAACAACAACATCAAAAGATTGATTAAGAAAATTGGTTTAGATTCTTCATAGTCAGATCCCCAAACAGTCACACACACACACACACACACAGAGAGAAATCCTGTGGATGGAAATTCAGCAAGCCTTTCTACCCAGGAGATTTTCAGCTATCTGTGGAATTGTCATGCTCTCTCCACCATTATAATTACAGCTTGGTGAGTGTTGTGGGACACCACGAGTTCTCAGGGGTGCACAGACTGTGTGTCACACGCAGCTACACAAAGGGGTGCAAGCATCCCCACGTGCACACCAGCATTGTGCCACTGAAACTGCATTCCTTCCTGGCAAAGCAGGCCAGAAATATCCTCAGTGGATGGACTTGCTATTATTAACTAGAATACCTATTAGCAAATGAGGCGATTTCTGGCTTGGTGCTGGTAGAGATCACAAGGCTGTAAGGACAAAGAACAGCCTGCACTGTTCAGTGAAAAGGAGCCCCTGAGAAACAGGACTTTGCAGAGGACAAGGGAAAGGGAGGGGTCAGTAGCAGTAATCAGCCAACTCTTGCACTCATCATTGTGACGGGCAGGATAACATTGAGATGTCACTTTTCCAGATCCCTATCAAGTTCTCTTTTATCTAAGTTCATAAATATGAAGCTACAGAGCCTTTCCTGCTTCATTTGAGGAACTTCTCTTTTTCCTTCATAATTTATACGAATATCAGCGCTTGGGGAAGCAAAAAGATTAATAGCGACTGTCTGTGGCAAGCACAGTGCAGGCAGGCTTCCTCTGTGCAGCTCTGCAGCTTCTTCCCACCTGCAGCACCTGCTTTAGCTTAGTCCTGAGCACTCATGTTTCTGCCAGGACACCCAAACCCTGCTAGCCCAGCCCTACTCATCCACATAGCTTTGCTGCTGATGCAGAAAGATGTTTATGTTACTGCTTGTCCTTCCAGTGTGGATTAAATGCATGAGAATCCTGTCTTACTCTTTCTCATGCTATTCCAGTCTTTCTCCTTCACTTCTCCTGACTGTCTTGCCACATGCAGCATGTGCTAGTCCTTTGCACAACCCTCAGTCTTTCGTCTGAGTCCTGCATCATCACTTCCTCCTCAGAAATGGAGTGGCAAAAGATGTCGTCTAAAAGAGTGTGAGAGAGACACTCCTTCTGAAAGAGTCTTGCAGCTCCACAGACTGTGGTCTGAAGGTTGATCCTGAGGAAGGCTTTGTTTGATTTGAGTGGCATATGTAACTATGGCCCTTTGTTTCAGTGCAGAGCAGGAGCTGGGTGACAGGTAGGCAGCATTTTGCTTGCCTCAGTCAGCATTTTGCTCACCTGCAGAGCACTCTAACCTGTGGTTTTTGTGCACTGTCAGAAGTTTCCCAAGCTTGACTTCCTCTTGCTTATAAGGCTCTACTTAGTTATTTCCTTTTTGTAGCATGACTTTTTTTTTGCTTACTCAGAGCTACTTCTAAGCTGTCTCTGGGGCATTCTTAGTCCCAGGTTCAGAATGTGCTCACTTACTCTTTGAAGCAGAAAACACAGGTCAAAAGAGCTGACTTTTTTCTGTAGTCATCACTGCACCACAAAATAAAGCAATTAAATCTGAAGTTTTTTTGAAAAACTATTGGGCAAATATTCCCTTCCATCTTTCCTTATCGATGATTTTGTTAATTCAGTGGGTTTCTGAAATACATGTAAGTCAGCAGCTGTAAAAACTTAATATAGGTGACATAAAGCACATCTCAGTTCACAAACAATTGTGAGTGACTATAGATGTTTGTGTACTTTTGAATCCCTCATTCCTTCAGACTTCACTTGCCTGCCAGAAATGGATATCTAGAGAGAAAGGAAGACATTCTGAGAGGGATACGGGTGCCACATGCCACTTCATCCTACCTACCCACTGTTGAGTACATGCAGGCATGCCTTGCTCCTTGTCCTCCCAACAGCTGTCTGGGAATGGAGCAGCAGAACCCTTCCTCACAGCCTTGTTCTCGGCAGTGCTGTATTCAAACACAGCCACTGCAGTGTAACTCTGACACACGCTGCTCTCACAGCAGAGCTGTAGGATGGAGGCTGGGGGCAAAGAGAGGTTAAAATTGCGAGTGAGAAAGAGAAACATGGGTGAACTAACTAAGGATAAACAGGAGGTGCTGTCTGGAAGGAGCCAGTGAAGTTTGGAGAGGGGCTCCAAGGTCTTCTCCTGACAGTTTCATTCTTTCTGATATCTTTGGAAATGCTGCTGTGCTATCAGGAGCCACTCAGGTCCTAACTTTTCTTTGTGACTTTAACAAAAGGATTAGTAATAGAGAAATGTCATTCAATCAGTCATATTTTAACTGCTTTTTGTGAAATATCTCCAACTAGTGCCACACTGGATCCCCAGGGAACAGTTACTAATTGCGCCTCTGGTTAGTGTTCACCTCCGGGAATTCAAAACAGCAGCAAACACCACCAGAATGGAGAAATAAAAAAAACCAGAGCTGGAAGATAATGAAAAGAGAGTGAGATCATGATACTCAAAGGTGCTAAGTCCTTTCAAATTGAGGAAATCAGTATCCTCCTACAGTACAAGCTGAGAGGAAAAAGTAACCAACACAAATAGCTCCTTGCTGGTAAGAGAAAGAAATTCCAGAAACATCCAAGGCACATTCACATCCTGAAGGCATTCTTGCCCTTGTTCCTCTCTTGCCAACTCTGCTGTTAACAAATGCAGCCTAGGTCTGTACTGAATTTACCCACTGACTGTGGTGCAAGTTCTGTAAGAATTCCCTGAGTGTTCCCCCTCTCATCCATGCACCAGGGTGTGCCAAAGAGCACTGGGGTCTGTAAACCACTGGGGTCTGGCCCAGCATGGATTGAAAAACCAAGCAAGATGGGGGATCCATATCAAAGTGATGTCCCTGGGTAACAGCTAATGAAACTTATTACCATCCAACGCTGTACCACAGCCAGGAGGGATGGGAGAACACAAATGCTCTTCTTATTACTGGAAATTGAAATTCAACCCACAATCCAATTAAGCCAGACATATCTGTCATGCAAGAGCTCTCCTTGGGTGAGGCAGGAAAGATCTGGCAGAGCAAGACTTTGAAACTGTCTACAGGACTTGGTGATTGCACGTACTGCTGTGATCATGTCAGGGGACGAGGGGATGGAGGCCACAGACCCCACTATGGCTCTGTATTTAACGGGGGAAGGGAAATACAGCTTTGGGAAGAAGAAACTATGTCTTGCTAGGCAGTGTTTTTTGCAGAAGGTACTCTGTCAACTTAATAACATGCACTTCTGTATGTGATAATTACTTTCTGCTTCCCTAAGTTGCATGCAGTGTCTGCCTCTGTTAAAGGCTTTTCCTTTAGCTCCCAGGAGAATATTTCTGGTGTCTTCCGTGTGTTTGCTGAGCTTTCTCCCCTCAAAACAGACTGAAACAGGAGACTTTAGACTCTTAACCTACCTTCTCTCACTACCCCTCATCATTCTTTGCAACTCATAGCCTGTTTATTGCTGCAAGAAACAAAACACCTCCAAGCATGTATGTGTGTGGTGTCTTGTACTTTTTTACTCCAACACATTTTCTTGCTGGACTAGCTGCTTTTGTAAACCTTGCTGGACTTGCATGTAATACACATTCACTGTCCTGCCAACCTGAAACCACGTGTCTCATTCCTCCTCAAATTCAATATTCAATTTTATCTCCAACCTCCACTGCTCATTCTTTCCAGTGTACATAACTGACACCAATCGTTAATGGCTGTTAAGGATTTTTGGCCAAATTACAGATCTTTAATGGGCCAAAACTCTTTCTGATATCAAGCTGTCCAGGGAGTAAATCAGATTTCAGGATTTAGAGCAGTGTCATTTACGCCATAGAAGTGACCTCATAGCATTTAACACTTCTTGTCCCGTTTGTCTCTCTTTCAAGGCACTGCACCTACTTGACAGATCAGAGCCCTGGGCCACAGTTTACTCTCAGCTCTGACTGGTTGGGTGAACTCAAGCAAAATGTTTTCCATGTCTTCATTCCCTCCTGTCAAATGAGAGCTACTGCAAAATCTTGCCATGGTTAGAGGTGTACTAGAGGAAAAACTCATATACTTGCTACTTGCTGCACTTTTAGGTGTTGGTAAGGACATATTTTAGCAATATGAATAAGTGTATTACTTCCTAAAGCACTTAAAAATGTAATATTAATGTGTATATGTGCTCATCTCTTAAATGCAGGTGTTTCTGGTGTTAGATCTGAGAGCTGGCCATAGCAGACTGCAGTGAAGCCTTGTAAAAAACTGCAGCAGAAGAACAGCTTTGATTCCTTACATGTTACACTATTATTTGTGCTTGAGGGAGCAGGATGTAAATTACTTAGTGAGCATTTGCCAGCATCTCAAACCTATGTCACACAAAAGAAAACAACTTCACAAGATGAAGACAATGAAGAAGGAGGCCTGTTGTCAATCAGACAAAACAGTGAGAGGTATGTGAGGACAAATTTACTCTGGCATGTGAACAGGGATAACACCTTTGCTCTCTGGGTGTGCATCCTGTGAAGGGAGACAAGTGGTCAAGCCCCCAGCATTTTACCTGAAAAACAGAGGTATTAAAGGCAGGCAGAGATACCCTGCAAATTGTGCTCTCTGCAGACATACTCCACTGTCCTCTCCTAGCACTCTGGGTGTTTCTTGGAGGCCTTCCAAGCACTGCCCAGTCAGGTTAAACTGCATTGCTTTAAGAGATCTGATAAACCTCTCACCCCACAGTGATGAGAACTGGACACACAAACTCTGGGCATGCAGTAATGGGCTCCTTCCTTAAGCCTGGGAGTTGCCTACTGGGCTTCAACTGGGCTATCTGTTAAGGATAGTGTTCAGTGTTTGCTGTTTATTATTAATTTCTCCTGAGTAAGAGGCTTCATAAAAATAGAACATAAAACCCTGTCATTCCTTCCCTCCCCCAGCTACACCAAAGCATCATTACAGTTCCACATGTAAATGAAACACGCATTTAAAAACTTCACAGGAGCCTCTGCTGGGGCTTCTGGCCCTCGTGCATTCTACATTTTCCTCTGCCCTTCCCCTTGTAACTCCTCCCCACTGCTGTCCACTCTTCCACCACCTTGTCTCTCCCTCCACAGGCCTCTGCTGGAGCCCAGGTGGTGGCATCCCCCATCCTGTGAGTCTGCAGAGGCTTCAGGGGGCGTGCAGATGTGCACACTGCCGGGATGCACTCCTGAGGCAACGCTCCAGCCATGCTTCTGGGCCTGGGATTTGAAGAGTAGGTTAATATACACTTAAAACCAGCCTGAGGGCTGCCCTCAGCAGAGAGTAGAGACACACTCTAGATGTCTCTCATCCTCCTCTTCCCCTCTTCCCCTGTCACAGCACTTCCTTTCTTCTGTCTACCTGTAAAATAACTTGCTGAAAGCAAATGGAGTTTGTCAGAAGTCTGATCCCTGCCTAAAAACTAGTAGATTTTTTCTTCCATTTTTTAGGAGGCTAAATACCTTTAAATGTCTGAGACTCAAATTCTTTGCCAACACTTTTTATCCATCAAGAACAGAATCTGGTATTCCCTATCTGCTTGGCAGTGTAAGAGCCATGGTAAATGAGGTGATAAAGTGGTATAATAGTTGCAGTCAGAGCATGTCTAGTGAAGAAAATATTTCTGTATTCAGTTTGACAGAGATAAGAAACTCACTCCTTTCTCAGCAGAAACAAGGGACCAGCAATGGATGTTCCTTGAAGCTAACATGGGGATCACAGTTCCCAAATGAGTGATAAAGAATTCTTGGGGGAAGGATTACAGCAGTTGGCTGTGCCATCCCAAATGATTGTCATGGCAAGAATGCACAGAATCTAACAGACTAATACCTATCTCTAACTAGCTCCAGTGGTGGGACAGAAGTCAGATAAGATCTGTAACATCAGAAGATGCATATGATGTTATCTCACGTCTCTTCAAATTTGAAGCCCCCTTGTTAGGTGAGTACAGCCACTTTGATTTACATTTAAGTGGTAAGAGAATCTGGCTCTTAGACCTACCTAAATTGTAACATGGCCCAAAGTACTGATCAGAGCCATGCAGTCTATCTACTTCAGAATTTGACTGGATATAGACTTAATAGCCAAAACATTACAGAAGAAAATTACTTGAAGAGAGGTCTTTGGCATGGGAACCAGCGAATGCTCAGAGCAAAGGTAGGGGATTCCTCAGATTCCCTGCTAGTTCAGAGCAAGGTTAGTGGTCCAGTGTGGATAGCAGGACAAACCCAGACACTCAGTTACTATGGTGAAGGGGGGCATGTGAGTACCTAGGCAGACACAAGCAATTTACTGGTGTCCTACTGGGAATGGATTTGCAAATTAAAACCCAGCAAATTAAAGACAAGGACATTTGTGAGAATTCTGAACCTACCGCAGAGCTGAACCACCCAAAAGAAGCAGAATCAGAATTTCTCACAGTGGCGAAAAAAATTAAGGAAAGACAGAGCTGAGCTTGGTTCCATAACCGAAGTAAAAAGAAAGGCAAAATCTCTATAAATCTGGAGAGATACCCTCTCTTTTTGAAAATGCTATCACTTATAAAATCTGTGAAGAACCTCAGGGCCAAGACCACACTGCTCCCGGAGGCAGATCCAAGGATGCTCCATGGAGGCAGGGTCCACACAGGCATACCAAGATGCTGGATGTTGGATGTTGAGGCTGAGGCTGAGGAAGCAACAGTGTCAGAGCAACTCTCATCCTGGAGCAGGATTATGTGAATCACGTCAGAGGACTGCCTAAAAATCAACATGACAGAGACAAACAGATTGACAGCAATGTCCTGAATTTTAATAGAAAGGTCAGAATTTGAAGAAACATCCAAAGTACAGCAAAACCTGAAGAAAATCCCAAGCCTCTTTAAGATCTATCAGAATTTCAGTGTCAATTTTCTACTGCTTTTGAGAATGACATAGATGCTTTAGTGAGCTTCAGCAAATATAAACTCTGTAGGACTAACTGCCTCAGCAGCAGCCCATGCCCATGCACATGTTGGCAGGGGAAACAAGATGATCCACCAACTGCATATGCAAAACCAGGAGGAGCAACAGAATCCATTTGCCAGTGGTAAATCTCCACCTGTTTGTCCTCTGAATTCCTACAGTAATTTCCCAATCTCGATAACTTTAAGACTTTTAAGAAGCTTTTACAAACAGAACACCTGTTCCAAGACAGGCTCACAGCTTTGGAGAGGACTGTTCAGCCATTCTTTTGTACTGGTAGAGTAATTCAAAAAGCTGTCTAGGGCTTGGTCTTTATTCTCTGGGTTCATAAGCAAAATATGATTTCTGTGATCATATAGTATTTTCGTTTTTTCCTCCAGTGCATGTGTCTCTCTTTCTCTGTCTGTGTATGTGTCTGTGTTGGTTTCTGCTTTGTAACTGCAAATGCCACTGAGAATTTCAACCAAGTCTGAGTGAGTTACAGTGATTTCAGAGATACTAACCTCTAGCAACTTCCATAAAAGTATCTGGCAGGGTGTACCAGAGAAAACTTTGTAGGTTCTCCAATGAGGAAAAGGCTGCTGAGTGAACTGAAGCCATTTCTCCATGGAGAAGTCTCCATGTTGGAGCGAGATGTTATAAAAGCCTCAACACCAGGAGAAGCTTAGATCAGAACTCACATCTCGCTAGGCATCAGAAAATGTAACTGTGACACAAATCTTCTGGAAGCCAAGCTTCATTAGTTCTGCAGATCACAGATCCCCTCATTTTCAGCTAGAAGAGGACAGGAAGGATAAGATTTCCATTTTTAATTTCTTGTCCAAAATCACTTAAATTTCATCGAAATGTCCTCCCTTAGATGGGACTAATAATGGAAAATATTGATCCACTTCCATCTCCCTCAGAAAGTGCAACTTCAGACCACAAGAAAATAGCATCTGATCAATGAGCATCATCTTAGCAAAAACAATAAAAATAATACAGTAACACCTGTGTGAGAAGCAGGCTGTGCACGCACAGTAGAGAGAAAAGACAAAAAACATTACCAAACAGAGCAAATATATCTTTATAACCCTGCAGCAACAAAACTCCTACCACCTTTCATTAAAATACCATAAGAGAACATCACAAGCCTATTACACAAGGAATCAGAATGTTGCTTAATGGTTTTCTCACTGTTCACTGTTATCTCTGTGCATTGCTATCCATTGCTATTACCAGCACTCATTTACACCACAGCATAGATACACAAAATCTGGTACAGATCCTCAGGTGATGTAAATTGTCATGGCTGTGCTGACGTCAGTAAAGATGCACTGATTTCCTCCAGCAGATGATTTGCTTTTCTGTATGTAAAAGGCACAGAAACTAGGTGCTGTTTCAACTTGGCTCTGAGACACTCCTGTAGACAAAAGCTCATGCAAATACACTCTCTTTTCTATGTGCAAATATACATATTGCCTTGCAGTACACATTGCAAGCAAGGACAGGAGCTTTAGGCTGCTTCCTATGCTGGAATTTGGAAAAAGGATTGCTTCTGATCTACCTGCCCACTCTTGTCTGTAACAATAGATCTCCAACTGCTTTGTTACAGATCTTAAAATACGCAGAGATGAAAGGGTCAGTCCAGCACCACAAGTCTGTTAGAAATAAATTTTGGAGGCATTAAAGTTTGATCTTAGGACTGTTAGTCCAATGCTCGAACTGAGATCTTAAAAAGAGCCATTGGGCAGAGCAAATCCCATAGTCAAGACTCTCATTTTCTCATCTAGGGCTTAACTAAATGAAATTACATACTCCAGAATAGATGAATACCAGAATAATACTAGTTTATTTCAAGGTCCATCTCTTTGAGGGGAAAACAAAGCATATATATACATATATTTTTAAAATCAGAAAAAAAGGAGAAAATTGTCACATTTCAGATTCTGTCTTTGTAAATGACTCTTTTTTTTTTCCTTAGTTGCCTTCATGCAGCTCCATGGAATGTGGACCAAGTAACCATCATAGGCTACTGGTAATTTTATAACAAATAAAATGTTTTCTGTCTCTCAAACAGAAAATTATTTCTGGCTTTCTGCAACATTTTCCTAAGGGAGAAAAAACAAAAGGTTTCATAACTGAGACTGGAAAAGAGAAATAAACCACTGCTGAACTAGGAAAGAAAGAAGAAAACAAGCAACCTAAAATGGCATTTATAGGGAAAATAACAGGAATGCAGAAGATGAATAAATCCTATGTACAGAAAGGTTATGTAGATAGGCAGTAGCTCTTTTATCCTGTTTCAACCTGCATTCCAAGGCAGAAGGAAAAAAAAAAACAAATTGAGAAATTTCTACAATCTAACGTACAGATTTGTGTAGAGGTATTTTTGCTTGCAGAGGTTTACATCATTTAATCATGTGAACTTTTTTTTGATGAGTAGGTAGACACCATAATTGAAAGAAGACCCAACTTCCAGCTGACAGGATCTGGCTTGGCACTAGCTAAGGACTAGATGAGCATCCTGAGGTGAGATTTCTCTGATTTATTCTGACTAAAAGTGTAAACAATTTCAAATACGGCGTAGGTGGGAATGTGTACAGTCTACCTCATGTAAGTAGCCCCCTGCTGCATGCATAAACTGCATGAACCATGCCTAAACTGTTTATTCCTGTGCACATCATTTAATGAAGGATGTGGAAGTGCCAGTTGCTGCAAAGTGTGGGTCAGCCAGCCCAAGAGTCACCTGGTACTGGGGCCCTGGCAGGAATTCTCAAGGGCATTGGTAACACCTACTCAGCTGGGACATTGTAGCATTAATACCTTTTCCAAACAGCTATGTGTGAATTATTTTGAATGCTAACATTGTTGCCATGTGAGTCCACTGCTCCGAAAGTCTTCTCACAGAGCCTTACCTTGGATCTGCCCGGGAAGTGACACCAAATGGGTCGATACAAAGCATATGGAAGAAAGGTACCTTTGCCACAACCACAGAAGAGCAACAGAACATACGGCTGAGTGACATAAAAATATCACCATTTTACCAAAAAAAAAAAAAAAAAA
>VZRZ01007595.1:1197229-1215106 GCA_013398175.1 Climacteris rufus
GAGGGTCCCGGGCGTCCCGGGTGTCCCGGGTGTCCCGGGTGTCCCGTCCCGCTGCTCCCTCGGCAGCGCTGCCGCCCCCGCCCCCTGCCCGCCCGGGGGCTGGTGCCGCCTCGCTGCGCTGCCGAGCGGAGCGGCCGGTGCCGGGGCGAGCCCTCTGCGGAGCCCTTCGCAGCCCCTCCGGCGCCCGGTCTTCTCCTCCTCCTTGGATGGCGTTTTTGGGTGTTGCTGTGCTTTCCTTATCCAGCGTGACTCGCTGATTTCTTTGTGGGTATATTTTTTTTTCTCAAAGTGACTTGAGTAGTTGTGTCTAGTTTTGCATGCCGTGTTGGTGATGTCCCTATTTTTGGCTTATGTGGGTACAAACATAGAATTATTAAAGTTGGAAAACTCCGCCAAGATCATCGAGTCCCACCTTTGACTGAACAGCACCAATGCCCACCAAACCACAGCACTAAGCACAATGTCTGCTTTTGGTTGTGACTTCCCACACTTCCCTGGGCAGCCCTGTTCCAATGCTTAACTACCCTTTCTGTGAAGAAATTTTTTGTAATATTCAACCTAAACCTCCCCTGATGTAGCTTGGGGTCATTTCCCCTTGCCCTGTCACTGGTCGCCCAGGAGAAGAGACTGATCCCGACCCCACTGCATCCTCCTTTCATGCAGTTGTGGAGAGCAATGAGCCTCCTGAGCCTCCTTTTTCTCCAGGCTGAACAGTCCCAGCTCCCTCAGCCTCTTTTCATCAGGTTTTAGCTCCAGACCCTTCACCACTTCATTGTCCTTGTCTGGACTTGCTCCAGGACATCACTGTCCTTGTAGTGAGACTGCTGAATGCAGGGTTAAATCTGACCCTCATGGAAAGGAGTTTATGAGGAAAGTGGATGTTAAAGGAACCTGCTGCTTCCTTGGAGGTTTTAGTGTTGTTTAGGTTCTTAGGAAGAGAGCTAGGGCTTATTGTGGAGTTTTGCTGGGGGGTGTAGGTGCTGTAGATGTGAGAGCTGACAGGCAGGGCCTTTGCTGTTAGACTCTGTGAAGGTTTTCTTCATTTCTCAAGAAATACTTTCTCTTGCCATTCCTTATCCGCAGCCATAAGAGTTTGCACACTTTCAACATTGACTCTGAGAAACTGTGTGGTTTCTATGACATTCGCCAGTAAATAACCTGGCTAAGAGTAATACACTTACTTTTAGGAACTTCTGTGTAGATCCGTGAACTTATTTCTGTAATGGGTAAAATCCTTTCCAATCCCTGGGGGTGCTCAAGATCCAGGAGGCATAACGAGCAGTCAGGTTTTAGACAAGCATGTCAGTCGATTTGACTGATTGTACAAAAAGTGCAAGGCCACAGTAAAAATAGCAGCTGGTTTTAAGTGATTTTCGATGTAGAGCTACTCTCATTTTACCTTTTCAGCTCAGAAAACCTGCACTATAGCAAGGATTTTCTGAAGTGAGGAAAGAAGAAATGTAAAGGAGATTCTCTGTTTCAGATGAGCTGAAAGGTGTATTTCCAGTCTTTTCTGTTCACAGATAACCTTAGGAAAGTAAACTGATGCAAACAGGATCACCAGCATTAAAAACTGTTCACAAACTCCTCCAAAATCAGAACTGCTATTCACAGTTCTCTCGCAAGCACTTTGAGGTGGCTTTGGGGGATCATGAAACATTACCACATGTCCCCAGCGTGCTGGGGAAAGACCCCAGAGTGAACTCAAGGGAATGTGAGCATTCAAATCTGACACACTTATGATTTTATTGGAAAATTTTAGGGGAAACCTTCCTCTGTCTCATTGCCTAGTGTGTCATTAATGTTTTATGGCAGGAGATTGACTGAGCAGAAACTGTCATTATTTAGCAAGGGGAGAGATGGTTGTAGGGCAATGTGAAGAAAGGCACAGGCAAGAAGATGAGAGGTGAAAACACCGAAGCTGTATCTGGGGAAGAGTGGAAGTGATCGTTTGGGAAATTGTGCTGGCATGCTGTCTCCTTTCAAAGGCACTACTGAACAGCAGCATTTCAGTCTTGCCTCACAAACAGAGTCCAGGCATTAATAGATTCTGGGTACAAACAGGGAGGGCTGTATGCTCGCTCATGCATGTGTGTGCACAGACACACACACACAACTACTGTATCCTTGTTAGGAGAGACTTCAGGCACAGGTTGCTTATTTGACAGAACACAGGGGGCTGTTTAAACTCTTAAGGCAAGCCTTGTGCAGAGTTCTGGTTTTGCAGTGTTCCTCTGCAACTCAGCTGGATAAAAGAGATGAAGAAATAAGGGTCATAGACATCATACTGGCCTATGCAGGTAAAGTCAGCTAGGTCTTGGCATGTGTTCTTAAGGCAATGCTAACTAAAAAGAAACAATAATCCTGATTTGGGTGGTTGGGGGTGGGGCAAAACAGCTTGGAAGTCTTGTGTCACGCTGCTTCAATGCCTGTCAGATGATGTGATTTTTACTGCACAGAGTGAACCTGATGGATTCACTCACTGTTTCTGCACCTTTAATTTGCTTGACCAGCCTCATTAGCCTAATTTGTACTCAGAAATCTTTGTCATAAATTAAACAGAGATCTATAGCCATGGATTGGTAAGCTAAAACCAAGCAGACTAGGAGGAGAATCAGAAAGAAACCTGTTTTCTGTGCAGGTGTGGTGACTGGTGGACAAAAATGCTAAGACCAGTCCTGACCTTCCAGGTTTCTATAGAGAGCATGTGCCAAAGGAAAATACAGTAGAATGCTTTTGTGCCTAACAGGAGAGACTATGCAGGGATCTCCTTACAAAACTTCAAGAGTTAATGGAGTTGCATAATCCTCTCTAACACGAAAATTCAGTAAAGATGGGGTATTCATTCAGGAGGAATCTGCAAGGACAGCAGAAGAAACTGAATGTCTTCTTTCTCTCTGTGAGCAAGAATCCTGCATAGCTGGAAAACGCCTCCTCTTTTATCCAGCCATCTTTGTGGCCCTTTGATTATGCTGCCACAACACCTTGGCACACATCACTTGCAAAGCTGTGCACACTGGTGAAGTACTGCTCTGTAGAAGGTGAGTGATAGGATTGTAGCCATCAGGAAAAGGGAAATTCAGACACAGAGTGGTTAAATGATTTGTCCAAGGCCATGCAGGAAGCTGGGGAGAGAGGATGCAGAACAAGGGAAGGGGGGAAGAACACATGACAACACCACACACACACAAAACACAACAGATCTCTGATTTCAAACATCTTTGGCATTTAGCCCAAACTTCAGGTCATTAAATGCTGTTGCCTCTCTCTTTAGGAGAGATATTATCTGGAAGGAAACAATGGTGAAGATAAGGAAAGCCGGAATTCTGTTTAAATTATTTTTGCCATAGATAATTTGTTGGTATTGTATTTTTCAAAGTCCTGATTATTTTCAGTCCATCCCAGAAAAAATAATAATGAATAATAATGGATTAATTATGTTCTTATGGAATAAAGTGCTTCCCTTATCCACTTAGCAAGGTGCTTGGGCATTGCACAGACAATTACAAATAAAGTGCAGCAGTAGTAATTAAAATAAGCATGCATTATAAAGCCAAAACAAAATGCAAATGAGTCAAGCCCCAGGATTTAATGGAAAGGTCTAATACTACATGATTTAATTTTATATTTCTTTAGCTATTTAACTCAGTCAAAGTGACTCCATAAATAAAGGTATACTAATAAGCATACATGACAGGGAAGGTAGTAACATCTCTAGGTGTTTCAGCTGCAGAAAAATTTTCACTGCAGAGAGTTCTTGTAACATTTTCTGAGAGGTCCTAATCCCACTTTAATTTGCAACACCTCACTGAAACTTGATGCAAAACAAACCACTCCAGCCTTTTGACGGGTAGAGACTTCCTGTGTTTCTCCCTTTGAAATTCTGTTTCAGGCATTCCCTTCCTCTCAGTTACACTTTATCTCCTCCAGGACAGAAGGTCATCACAGCAAATCCAGGCAGCCTTCTCATTTCTTGCATTTGATCCCATTCTCCTCTACCTTCCATGCCTCAGCCTTGCAAGGTAACAATTTATCCCTGGTAATTCAGTATCCAAGTGCTACCAGTTGGAGATGCAGGGCATAGACCTTGGGTTCCCAGCTATGATTTTGTGGTCTTATTATCATCAATTTATGAGCTTATGATAAGATTTTTTATACTTCTAAAATACCTGTATTTCTATTGTCTTTGTTTGAGGAGAAAGAGAATTTAGGAAGATGTTTACAAGCACACTGAATACAACAAAGATTATTATTTGTGTTTAAAGTCAAGTCCTTGAGACTCAAGGCCAACATTTAATGTTGGCCCACTCACATTAATTAACCTAACATTTTCTCCCCTTCCTCCTGTAAGAAACTCGAGTGAAATCCCCACATCCAATACTTCCCACCAGATCTAAGTTCTTAAGGAGTACACACCAGGAAGCATAACACAAATCATACAGAAAACCACAGAATTAGAGTAAAAGATGGGAGGTAAGAGATGCAAGAGGTCCTGTGTTGCCATCTTCCATTCTGATTTCTGGGGGAAGATGGGGGCATTTTCAGCTTCACCTGGAAGTTAGCAGCTGCTTGAGTAGAGATTCTTAGAACTGCTTGCAAACAGCCTGCAGACCCAAAAAAAAAAAAAAATGCTGCAGGAATTAGATGAATAATTTCAAAATAGAGGATAAAATCAAGACAATCATAATGTTCTCATGCATAATTCATGGACAGAGAAAAAAAAAAGGTGCATCTCCTGAATGCTTCTTTCACTCAGGCTTCTTTCACTTGAGGTCTCATCCAAAACTATTCAGATCAATGAGAGATGTTTCACCATCTTGAGTCTAAGCCAAGTCACTATCTGCTTACACCTGTTAAACAGATGATAAAATGAAGGTAACACAAGTGAAGTGTGTTGCCCACAATCACAGAGCACACCAGTCAGTGTCTGTGATTAGAAAGTGTTGGAATCAAGAGCAGTGTTTCTTCTGCTTCAGGGGAGCACTGAGTGAAGGTGGGAGTAGTCCTCTGGCACCTTCTAGTCCAGCACCTAAAAGCCTAAAAGGTGTTGTGGTCTGCAGTCCTGACATCTGCAACAAGGGGAAATCTCTTCCTCTCTCTCTTGTGTTGCGGCTGCTGAATTGTTAATTCATACTGATACCATAAAACCAGAAGCAATGGGAAACATCTCAATTCATAAATCAAACATAAAGAGCTGAGATGGGAAGGATGAATACTTCAGTTTCTTTCAGTTTTGGTTGGTTTTTGTTTCTCTTCAGTTGAGTACGGCTAAACTGCCATATAAATATTTAAAACAGCTGCACATCAGGAAAAGGTACAAATTCTGGAGTGTAGCCTTAGTTGAGATGTGTGGTTTTGACACATTTTAAAATCTTGACTGTATTTGAACTGTGCTACTGCAGCCTTGTGTTATTTACTGCAAATTAAAAGGAATCAAGGTCTCTCTTCAGATTGCACTTCCCCTTTTCATGTTGCTAACTGTTACATTATCTCCTGCCTTTTTCATGAAATTAAGCTTTGACCACTTAATTGATTAATTCTAGAGAGCAAAAGCTACACAGAGACATTTTCTTCAGAGTCAGTCAGGTTTTGTTTGAGCTGACAGTTGTTCAGTCTTTTGTAAATACTGCAGTAAAATGAAAAAAAAAAAAAAAAAGGAAAAAAGGGAATATGAGCTTGATTCTCCCAATATTATCTGAGCGGTTTCTCTGAATTACATGGAGATTTTCAGATGGGGCAGGTTTGTGTGATCTGACCTTGTATAAGACACAGATAAAAAAAAGGAAGAAAAAATAAAAAGAAAGGGAATAATGTTAAGTCTAAACTCACACTCAAATTAGAAGTTTTTTTCTGCAATGGCAGAAATCAAATACTGTCAAGAAAACAAAAAGCATTCACAAACAGGATACATTTCAGCTCAGGCTACAATACAGCATTTTTCTGATGAGCAACTGTTTAAAATATTTATGTCAGCTTAGCTGTGTTCCACTGGAGAGGAAAAACAAAATGGACAGAAGAGGAAGCATTTGTCCTTACCACATTTCAACTCTTTATGTTTCATATATAGAAGACATTTTCCCTTTGCTTCTAATTTTGTGCTATCAGCATGGATTAACAATTCAACAGCCCCAACACAAGAAAGTTCACCTTGTTGCAGAATTCACTTTAAAGAAGGTAAGACTGCAGACCATAACAGCTGGCTTTTAGGTGCAGGACTAAAGATGAAGATACCAGAGGACTCTTCCTGCCTTTGCTCAATCCTCATGTGAGGCAGAGGGAGCCATTTCTGATTACAGACCTTCAGTGGAGCCCTGTTTCACCTTGACAGCGTGGCTTGTTTAGTCTGTGCTCCTGTTTCATAACAGGGGTAAGCAGATGCTGACTTCTCAGGGAAATTAAGGCCAGGACGAATCAATAAAGCATCTGGCCTGATGTGCTACATACTGTATAATCTCCTGCAGCTTGGAACGTGAGTTTAAGAAAAACTTATCTCCAGAAATGCCTCTGGTGCCACTGGGAAGACAGTGAAAGGTAGAGAATCTGTCTCATTCCTTGATATTTTGTCACTGTGGTTAATCTCTGTCATGGTTGACAAGTTGGAATATTTTTCTTCAATGAATTTATCCTTTTTACTTTCCAGACAGGAGTAATTACACTGTTCTCCACCAGGGTAAAGAGCTCCTTAGTCCTAAAGGTTTTGTCTCCTTGAAGGTGACTGATCAGATCACCTGATGATATTGTTTTTGGGAAGATAAACAGACTGATCTCTTTAAATGATGTAATTTTCTAAAAACTTGAGTCTTTGGGGGTTTTTGGCTTTTGAGGTAATCTTTCAGGCTTCCTGATATGCAGCATGGTCTTAACTAGAGGCAGCCCAAATGTTTGCTGAAGAGGTCGCTGCTGAGATGTGCTCCTATCTCTTGTTGCTCATTATTTATAGGGTCAGGCTTTTGCTCAGGTCAGCCTTTGCCTTCCAGTCTGCTTACAGACAGGATCCCTTCTGCTCAGACACTCTGACTTGTGACAGATATTTCTGTGTTCTATTTTGGTGTCTGAAGGAATTTCAAGGAACAAATGAAGAGACGAAACCCCAAACTGAAAGAACGTGCTCCAGACTTTTCTTTGAGGAACACAGCAAAATTGTTTCAGACAGCCACTACCATCCACATTGCTGCAACTGACTCCATAGGGTAGAGCCCCTGTCTACACAGCCTCTTGCAAGGGACACAAAAGACCCCTCTGTTCTGGGAGGCCCAGATGTAAAGAGCAGGAGATATGTCAAATGGTGGCAGATGACATACCTGGTTTTGTGTTGCATGCATTAGCTTAACATAAGGTTAAGATCTGGGTGCAAGCCATTCTGTCTCATGAATTTCTTCACAACTGATGGGATTTTGGCAATTTTTGGCAACGTTGAAGCCAATCTGGTGACAAGGCAATCAGCTGAATTCTTACAATATTTACCTTAGCCAGAGAGAAATTCCCCACTGATGTGCTGGCTACCTTATTTGCCCAGCTCTCAAGTAAGAGCAGCCTAGCAGATCTTTTCAGATAGTAAGTAGAAGTCTCTTCTGAAACAACACTACACTCATTTTTAAAAGAGGGGAAAAAAGAAAAAAATCCCAAAAGCTCACAGCAGCACTGCTTTGTCGTTCCATCCCTTACAGAGATAACAGTTCAGTTACTTGTTCCCTCTGCAGCACTCTCTGCAGTGCTCACCTTGGGGAGCAAAGAAATGGCAAAGGATAAAGGGTCTTGTCCCTGGAAGGAGGGAGGGCTAAGGAACCAGAGGGAGTAAGAGTAGCTGCGTGGTGAGAAACAAAAACTGATGTGAATTGGGCAGCATGATGCATAGGGAGACTGGTGAGAAGTGACAGAGGGCAAGGACTGAGGATGCACACGCTGTCAGTCACTGTGCTGGCAGAACTGAGGCAAGGGGAAGGCTCATGTTTGGTCTGCAGGCAATACCGGTGTGGAAGTTGTGGAAGAGAAATGAATGTGCAAAAGGAGGCAGAAAGATGTGAGGGCGGGAGGTAGCTGAAGTGCTCTCAGTAAACTGAAGAGAATGGCTGAATATTTGTTATAAAGGCATGCTGAGTACTGTCAAAAGGAAGACTCAAAACTTAGAAGTTGAGTTGAAGTCCACCTTGTAAGACTTGAAGAGCTTATAGGTGGATCCTAAAGGAGCTAGAACTATTTGCTGATGACTTAAGTTCTGATTTGTTTAAAAGCTTCCCATCTGTTCAGGTTTGTACTCTGTTTCACATTGAAATTACTGCTGGATGGATGTGGTAGAGTGGTGATTTTGGAAACATTCTCATTGGGTTTTAATATCTTACATGATGTTTTCAGGGTATTTTACAGAGATCAGCATAAAAAGGCAAAACACAACCAACTGTGACAGAATATATAAAACAGAATGAGCTGCCTACAGATAAATGAAAACAGTCCAAAGTAATAGAGACCCATGTGAATCATAACCAAGAAGCATATTTGTAATAATAAATGTCATTTGTGTCAGATAAACCAATCACAAATATTTATTAAGATAACAAACAGATTATAAATAGAGAGACATCCCAAATTCATATCATGTCTCTGTGTTAGTAGATATGAATTAGCAGCCATATCTGCCAAAATAAATCTGGCATTCTCACAGAGTCATCATATCTGAAAACATAAAAATAAAATAATAATAATAACAATAACAATAAATAAAAAGACGAAGAGTAAAGAGGAGGAGAGGGCAGACAAGCATTGGTTTTTTTCTTCCACTAGTATGACCTAGCTTAGAGAAATCAGGCTGAATTAGTGCTACTAAAGATGATATAAGCCTGACGATGATAAGAAAAAACTGGAGGCAGGGTTGAGGGAGAGGCTGCCCTGGTAGATGCAGTTCTGACCCCAATCCTATAAGCTCCTCCAGGCAAGCAGGTGCATGAGGCCTCATTTTGAAATCAGTGAGTTCAAGCCAAGCACAAAAGTCTGTCTATCCAGAGCATCAGCTGGCAGCTTCCATTTACCTCCTTCTGCCAGTCTTTCAGATGCAGATAACACTTTATTGATATGGCATGAGTTTTGAAGTCATGAAAAAAATGTGATGGAATATTTATTCTTTCACTCTGGTGGTTGTAGAATGAAACCAATCCGTTTTAAAAGACCAAAATTAATTCTCAGGAGGACACAAATAAAACTAGTTGTTCTTAATGCAAACCTGGTACTTGTTTGTCATGCACGATGGATGTGTTGTCCTGAGCTCCTGGAAACGGAGAGGCTGAGATTCTGCAGCAGGGGGGATTCTTCCATAACACATATTCTTGTGCTTCACAGCATAAATTTCAGGACATAAAAAGTGCTATACCACACTGAACAAAACAGGCCTATAAAATACCAAATGTGATTGAAACAATATTGGGTTTGGCATTCATTTTTTTCAATTTCCTTCCCTTCTGTGAAGGTAATGGTGCATATTCAAGACCAAGCTCCTGCTGCCTATATTCCAAGGGGGAATGGAGGAACTCATAATGTGATAGTCTGCCTGTCCTGGCTGGGTTTCCAAAGAGAGAAAGGAGCAAAACTACCTTGTCAGTGCTAGTGCTGGTTCAGGTGGACTGCTTTGCAGTGATAAAGACAAGGTGGAATGTTGTGTCCCCATTTGCATGACTATCAGGAATACAGTCAAGAGGATGGGGCCTGACTCTTCAGTGGTGCCCAGCAACAGGATAAGAGGCATTGGGCACAAACTGAAACACAGAAAGTTCTATTTGAATATGAGGAAATACTTGCTTACTTTGTGGGTGACAGAGCACTGGAACAGGATGTCCAGAGAGGCATCCTCTGGAGATATTCAGAGCTCATCTGGATGTGATCCTGTGCAACTTGCTCTAGGTGAAGCTGCTGTAAGAGGGACATTGGGCCAGATGATCTCCAGGGGTCCTTTCAACCCCAGCCATTCTGTGATTCTGTGAATTACACCCAAAATAAAGTCAGGAGCTCTGAACTGTAAATACCAGTCAGCATAATAAGAGGTAGGTGCTGCCCCAACTCTCCTCTGGAGCTAGTGCCATCAGTACTAGACCAGTTTCAATTTTAAGGGATGTTCCTGTAGCTGCTTTATATTTTTATTTGCCTTCTGATAAGTCCTACATACTCATTTTGAGGTACATCGTTTTGAGGTACACAAAAATCCTTCTCTTCCTTTATCTGTTTGGATCCTTTCAGGTACTCTTTTCCCCCCCGAGCCAACTCTTTTCCTTACAAGCCAGCTTCTTGCTCCTAATGCTGTTGGACTTCCCTGTCCTGGCCATGTCTGTGCTTACCTACTGCCTGCATGCCAGAAAGGTCAAGTCCCTGCTCCCACATGGAAAAGGCAGCAGTGCCCCAGGGCTTTGCAGGCAGAGAGCACTGGTGCTGTCTCACCATTCAGAGCAGGATGCAGCCTGTCTCCAGCAATCCAACTCAGCACCTCTGCCTGGCAGCAAAATACCTGCACAAAAATAGACAAAGAGGCCTCCTCAGACAAACTTGCAGGATTTCTGGGTTCAAGCCTGATCTGCACTCTGTGGGAAATTCAAGGTCATATCCATGTTCTGTGTAGTTCTGAGAACACATCTTTTGTTGTTGATTGAAGCTCAGCCTGAGCTGAGAGGTTAGGAGCTTGGCTGTGGTCCTGCCTTCCTTCCTGATGAAAATCCTTGGTTCCTGGCTCATTTTAGTGGATGTGCTCACCTAACTAAGGCCATGATAAAATGGATGGCATCATAAATTGCTTATTTGCCAAAATAAACCTTTAGTCAATGCAAAATTATATGTGAATTTGAGATGCACTCGCTGAATGTTCTGCAGATTTAAAACAATGAGGACAACATTTTTGGGTTTTTTCCTAAGCCCTTTTTCTTCTCCCAGGAACAGGAAAAAATTAAAGCCTGGAGTAATCTATAGATGCTTAACTTCAGTACTTTTTTGTTAAATGAGCTATGCAGTTCAGCTAGCAGGTAGAAGTACTAATAGAAGTATTTACTAAATAAATGCACTGGTTTTATTAGGAAACAATGACAAAGATGCTGTTAAAATAGATGTTGTGTTGCACGCTATTATTTTGGCCTGTTCACCTCACTCTAAAATGGAGGGGGAATTAAAGGCTGAAGTGGGAGATATATACCCTACTGCTTTGTAAATGGCAAGAAAGATTATATCTGTAGGTCTTAGAATTAAGTAGGAACCTGATGTTATAATATAAATGCAAAAGAAATTCATGTTTCTGGAGAAAAAATTTGTGGAATTAACATGGCACCTTAGCATACAGCTATTACAAGGCTGTTAATATGGCATGATTTTAAGGACCACCAGGAAATTTGGCCTGCAGCACAGAGGAATTATAATAACCTCATATAGTAAGCTTTGAAGTGAAATAGCTCCATGTGAATACTGAAGAGCAATAGAAAGCATCTGAAAGATTGAAATGCAAAAGTAATAGCTTCATTGGAAATGTTTAACAGGTATTTCACTGCTTATTCAGAAAGAAAATATTTTAGGTAGGAATTTCAAGTTTTCATTAAATTTCCATTTGAGTAGAAACTGGGAAAAAATCTCTAAATGTAAAGCCTAGGCTCTTCCATGAATCTAGTCCTTTGCTTTTATTGCACACACCTGGAAAAAAAAGTTGCAGAACTAAAGTTGTTTTCAACCAAACAAATAGCAAATATCTTACCCTAAAACTATGGAGGTTTTATTATTTACCAAATACACTAAAAACAATGTTTGGGGCATGTCTTTGGGAAAAAAAAAGCAGAGTTTAATTTTTTGGTTCAGCAACTAAATCAAATAACTGATTATGCACACAAACCAACCATTTGAACACCCCCTTAAATCCTAAAACAGGAGCTTGCCATCGACAGCAAGGAATTTGGATGAACTTCTCACAGGTGTGAGTCTCATTCCCAGGGAATATTGATTTTTGTTATTTAGCTTTTATGTTTGAAAAGATGAAAAATTGTTTCCAGCTTGAAACTAACTCTGCAGGAACAAGCTTTTATTAAAGTGCAAATTTCATTTAAGTGCAAATTTTTCTCTACCACATATTACTTAACTTTCTGAAATATGTTTTTAGGAGGCAATGTCAAAAGTACAATTAAATAGTGCAGGAGTGAGTCCTAATTGATGGTGACATTAATGAAAATGAATTATTTAATGAAAGCTTATTTTTTTCTTTTTTCCCCCCTTGCTTTTACCTATCATTATTCTCTTTGGAAATAGACTGTCCGAAAATTATTTGAGTGTCCTGCTGTCACTATTTAGACAAGCATTTGTCAGAATGTTCTTAATACACAGTAATATTTTCAGTAGGCTTTTAATAGAACGTCTTTCTCTCTCTCTCTCTCTCTCTCCAGTTCCTTTTAGTTCTAATCTTTAGTGAAGGGGCTTGCAGTTCTTTTCATGCTTCTCTTTTTATTAACCTTCCAAATATATTCAGAAATCCCCTAATTTGTATCCAGCAATGACTTATGTCTTGAAGCTTTAAAACATACATTTAAAAA
This sequence comes from Climacteris rufus, assembly GCA_013398175.1. NCBI lineage: Eukaryota > Metazoa > Chordata > Aves > Passeriformes > Climacteridae > Climacteris > Climacteris rufus. Next base: position 1,209,766 of record VZRZ01007595.1, read on the forward strand.
CATTGAAGCTAATGTAGGAAACTGATAAAATACTATTAAAGTTTCTGCTTTAAACATACATCATTTGAAAAATAGGAATTTTTAAGAGAGCTATTTTTATAAAAAGAAAGAAATGTTCTTGAAAAGTCCATTTTTTTTCTTCTTCTTTTAGGAATTAAAAATCCAAAATAATTAAAAAAAAAAAAAGTCATGTCCACAGATGAGTGGGGAGTACAGTGAATTTTCATCAGAATGCTGACATTTATTTAAGCCTTTCAGGATGGCAAAAAAAAAATTAATCTTCCATTTTTTTGGAAGCAACATCTAATATTTAGCACCCACACTGTTCTAAATGAACTTAATGGATGTCAGAATCAAAAGGAGAACGATCTTCATGATGACTCACTAACATGGTAGCTGGGACTTGTAGCTGGCTCCTTCCTCCTTGGGTTCATGTCCCCTTCACGTGGCACAGGGCAATTAGTCAGTTCATTACAGCTCCCAGCTTCGTTATGGCAACAGAAGAACAGCCAGCAATGGGGCTCGTGGCTGCAGCAAAGGGGAGAAGGTTTGGCTAGCTGGGATATTCTGGCTTGAATAGAAAATGGTAACTGGGCTTGCATGGCAAGTAGCTGGGGGTTATAGAATGGGAGTATAGAATTATTTGCATGGGTGTCATAGAATGTTGCAGATTCTGGGAGTCTTGTATGTGTTGACTTGAAAATTAAAGAAGTAATTTGGGCCTGTTGGGACCATGGCTAAGTAAATGACCTTAGAATACCTGTTGCTTTTCTCTTACAGCTGTGGCTGTTCTTAGGATTTCTTTCTTTCATTTATGTTTTTTTAAAGCTGGTACAGAGGTTTGATCTCTTGCCAGGTAGCCTAACGGGAATGCTCTGTTCAGTTATGCAAGAAGCATGGATTTGATCCCTAACTCCTGTTACCATGCTCTTAGGAATACATGTTGCAGAAATGAAAGCATTAGCCTGCAGCCACAGTGCTGTGCTGCACTCCCTTTGGATCTCACGTGGTCAGGGAGGTCAGACCCACTCAGGACTCTCAGAGCTGGGGATGCTGTGGCCACAGAATAAAGAAAGTGCATGAAACACTGTCCTCATCTGTGCTCCTCTCCAGCGACTTTCTACTCTTTGTTATCTACTTTTTGTTACATTATTCACTGATAGACCACATTTCATCAACATGCCTTTTTTTTTTTTTTTTTGTAAGTTAACGTAGGCAGTTACTGTAATCATGCAAAACTGTGTGGATGCAGCATTAGGAATGGCATTTTGGAATTCATAGCTGAGTCTTGCCAGCAATACTTAAAACAGAGACCTTTGCAATCCAGCTTTCCCTTACCAACCAGTTCTAGGTGCATCAATGAGACACTACTTCAGGGCAGTCGTACAGAGAGGTACCATTTTAAGCTATGACAATAATACAGGAGTCATTTTATACTCATGTATGCACTGAAGAAGTTGCATTTTTATTGTTTATCATGGGGTTTTGGGTTTTTTTCCAGCATTGCCTGAGAGCTTCAGTTTAAGCCCTACGTGAAACGCTGTGGCACGTTGTGCCCTGGGGAGTTTACAGTCTGATGGGCAGTGCAGGCACAGGGTGTCAGAAGGGCTCTGGCACTCATGAGGAATAAGTAATGTGATGCTGGTGAGTGACGTTTAAAGCTGTTTCTCCAGGGCTGAGCAGGAGGCTTGGATGATAGGGAAGAAAGTGTAGAAGCAGAAGGGGTTGAGGAGGAGACTTTAACAAGAATGGCAGAGAAGGTAAAGGGAGACAGATATGGTACTTCTGTCAACTTCAGGCTCTAGCTTGTTCCACTTCACTGCATTGTACCTCAAAGCCCCACTTCTAGGGGAAGAGGAAAGCCACATGTTTGTGGGAAGTGCATGGAAAAAGTGTCTCCAGAAATCTGGGTCAGAAGAAATCTTGTGCCAAAGAAAAGGTGGCTGCGCTCTGCCCTTATTTTATCCCCCTGTAGTAAGAGCACCTCCGAGGTAATACAGGTATTAATGCTATAATTAGAGCATCTCTAGGGGAAATAAAGGTACTTAGCCTTTTACTTTTGACTCCCAAATGACAAAACATTGTTCAGTTTTTTCCTAGTTTCATCATCTTGTGAGCATGTACTGATCGTTAGTGTGCACTCAGAGGAGGTGCTAATTGTCACCACACACAGAACAAGGGATCGATGCCCAGGGTGGATCCCGCCCATCCTTCCAAGGCAACGCTACAAGCAAAGCATTACAGTCAGACCTGAAGCAAAACCGGAGCTCCGAACACTTCTAAAGGTTTAGTGAGCTCAACCCTACATGCAACTGCAATAGCAAAACGTCCCTCAGATCTGAAAAACCCCCAAACAAGAGGGGTGTCTGGAGTGAGATCTGATCGGCGTTCTGAACTTGTGCAGAAGCAACTCAGCCAGTTCTGCCTGAATGTTTGACAAATGCTGTTCAACAGACTACAAGAATTTCCAGCACCTTCAAAACACAACCACAGCAGCACTCTGTATTCTCCTCACCTTCGCTTTTTACATTTTTCCTTCGGGTTCTGAGTTTTATGTTATTACATTTTGGTATAAAACATTATAATAAATATTAAGCAACAACATTTTCCATCCTAAAAATATCAAAGATGGAAAAATATTATTATTTCCCTTTTTGTAGTGAGGAAAGTGAGGCACTAATTACTTGCCCAAGGTGACTTTGCTCAGTAAAAGATAACAAAAGAAAGAGCAAGTTAATTTAATGTCTTGGAGGCTGGGTGTTTTGGTTTGCTTTTTATTTTTTTTTTTCACTCCAGAAAAAGCACTCTGGTGCGAAAATACAGTTTCAGAAAAATGAAAATTAGTTCAAATATAATGTGAATCTAAAAGGGCTGGCTGCTGCGCAGAAATTTGTGGTTGTGACACAACAACAGATGAGTGATCAGTTTTGTATAGATAATTGCAATGGGTCTAGCCTACAGGGAAAAAATGCTTTTATGCAGGAGTTCTGAACAGGGTGGAAGTGCTTAAATATTGTGGTGATGGAAAAGCTAACAGACAGAAGAAGACTCTAGACAGCAGTGCTCCTTTTGTTGAAGAAAAATACTGTGTATGACTTTGTTTTTTTTGGCTGGAACTCGGCAGTGCAAAGCAGCGCTGGGTGAACTTGGTGGTCACAGATGGCAGTCGGCTCCCTGAGAGCAGCCCTTGCTGAACTAAAAGGATCCTGACCTCAGGACCACCAAATATAAGCCAGTGAAAGGTTATGAAATGTATCCACTAAGCATTGTTCTGGAGAGAGAAGAAATTGTGTCCAGTATTCCACTGGCTGGGAATGGTGTTGCTCCATCTCCACCAGGCAGTTGCGTGGGTTGGGATGTGCAGCTGGATGGAAAGTGGTGCCCTTGCAGTTGAGTTAAACACTGTGTAAAGCAGCTGCTCTCCTGATTTGCCTCCAGACTCTTTCTGTGCTGTTGTTCACACTACTTGTGCCTGGTCAGATAGGTCTTGTCTGCACAGGAAAGAAGTTTGATCTATGATATTCCTCAGGGGTTCACTATCATTTATAGCCTCTCACCCACTACCGGAGTCTTCTTGGTGCTTTGTCCAGTCCACTGCTACCCTGCTATTGCTTCTCACCTAGGACTTGCTGTATCCCTGCTGCTCTGCTCTCCCAGGCTAAGATCCATCTTTCCTTTTCTCTCTCTCTGTTAGCTGTCTTTGTCCTTTAATGATGGACTTTGCAAACCTGCTGGTTCCTCTGCCTCAGGTTGGGAGGGGCACATGGGAAGGGACTGTGTCAGCCTGCCATCATCTCTGGCGTTCTCTTGAATTTTGTCAATGGTTTGAATTGGATTTCAACAAGCAGAAAAAAGCATTTGGAGGGCTTTCTGTCAGCAGTATATAAATAAAAATGGGTCAGAATAGATTGGATTGTTGCTCCTTACATCCGCTTCCCCATTTTGTTCTTGACAGGTCCCAACACCCACACACACGCTCCTTGCTTAGACTTGGCTAGATCTGATTTTTTTGTCTGCTTTGAGTTTTTGGCAGGATTTTCTATTCCTCATAGAAAGTTTCAGTCACTCTCACCCTGGTTCTTAGCAGTCAGGCCTTGTGCCCTTATGCTTTCCATACCTGTGGATCTTACCAGGCCCATCATTAAAACATTGCAGGGGCAAGCACTGCACCTCCTGCAGGCTCTGAAACCGGGAAGCTGCTGCTGCTGCTGGCTCCTGATCTCCTTTGCAACTCCACTGGCTCCAGCATCGCTCCCCCACTTCAGTCTGTGCTTCCCACTGCAAAGGAGTGGAGCTGAGCAAACAATCTGCAACAGGTAATGTATGTAATTAATTTACCCTCTTCTCCTGAGCTGAATATGCATGAGTGGGTGCTGATGTATTCAAGGGCATTCACTTTTTGAAGAGGCTTGCCTCATTTGTTTCCCCTGTGCACTGCTTTTAATGCTACATATCAATCACAAGTGTTCCCTGGTGCATCCAAAAGCTCGTATTTGCTATTCAAATAGTGTGAAGTTGTAACTGTTTCCATAAGTTTTGAGAAACTGTTTCTGATCCTAAAGTGGAAGAGCATTCAAATACCTCTGTCGCGTGTAGCACACGGCCCTTTAAAATGTGGGTTTAATGTTTACAGATGCACTCCTACAATTCATTTTTCATGAGTGTTTGTGCTGGGAGACCTTGGTTGCTTGAATGTGTGCACAAAGGGAAGCGTGAAAGCAACACAAGAACAAACCAGTGCAACATACTTGAAAATTCCGTCTTTAATAAGTCAGTTTTTAAACTGCCCAACTCTAAACGTGAGCACTGGAGAGGAAATAAACAAGTGTATGAGTCAGAGATTCCCCCTTTTGCTTGCCGTGCTCTGTACCAGGTAACGTGGAAGCAAAGCAGCAGCTGGGTGCGGAAGTTGGGCTGGAACTATTAGAGAGCGTCCAGAGGAGGCCATGGGGATGTGAAGGGTCTGCAGGGGCTGTACGAGGAGCGACTGAAGCCACTTGGTCTGTTCAGCCTGGCGAGACTGAAGGGAGACGTCATTGGGATCTTCCACTTCCCTGAGAGGTGAAAGAGGGGGCAGGTACTGATCTCTGCTGTGGTGCCCAGTGACAGGACCCAGGGGAATGGCCTGAAGCTGTGTCTGGGGAGGTTTAGGTCGGATATCAGGAAAAGGTTCTTTCCCAGAGTGTGGCTGGGCACTGGAACAGGCTCCCCAGGGCAGTGGGCTCAGCAGCANCCCGCGCTCCGCTCCGCTCCCCTCAGCCCGCGGCCCCGCCGGGACGGCGCGGCCGGGCGGAAGTGACGCGCGGTGAGGGCGGAAGTGGCGCGGCGCGGGGGCGTGGCC
>VZRZ01007595.1:1215484-1270226 GCA_013398175.1 Climacteris rufus
GAGCCCCAGCCCCGCAGAGCCCCGGGAGTGCCGGGGAGAGCCGGGCGGGACAGCCCGGGCGGGGCCGGCCGTGCCGGGGAACAGCTCCGGGAACAGCTCCGGAGAGCAGCCGCGGCTCCGGTGGGTGCCCTCCCGCCGGGCCCGAGCGGGGCCCCCGCGAGGGGCTGTGCCGGGACTGCGGCCTGCCACGTCTGGGGGCACAGGCGCTGCCCGGCGGGAACCCCGCCAGCTGTTGCGGAGCAGAGCTTAGCAGCGCCTGCTTGGGAGGGATAACAGGCTTGGGAAATGGTTTGTTGTTATCCTGGGGTGCATTAGGAAGAGCATTGCCGACAGGTCGAGGGAGGTGATCCTGCCTCTCTGCCCGGGCTTGGTGAGGCCACGGCTGGAGAGCCGTGTCCAGTTCCGGGCTCCTGAGGCCAACAGAGACAGGGAGCTCCTGGAGCAGCTGCAGCGCAGGGTGATAAAGGGACGGGAGCATCTCTCTAAGGGGGAAAGGTTGAGGGAGCTGGGCCTGTTCAGCCTCAAGAAAAGAAGGCTGAGAGGGGACCTCATCAGTTTCTATCAGTATCTGAAGGGAGGGTGTCAGGAAGATGGGGCCAGGTTCTCGGTGGTGCCAAGCAATAGGACAAGAGGCAATGGACAGAAACTGATGCACAGAAAATTCCACCTGAATATGAGAAGGAACTTCTTTGCTGTATGAATGACCATGCACTGGGAACAGATTGTCCACAGAGGTTGGGGAGTCTAGTCTCCCTCACTGGATATTCAAGAACCATTTGGTGTAGTCCTGTGCCAGGTGCTCAGGGATGACTCTGCTTGAGCAGGGAATGACACCAGATGACCCACTGAGGTCCTTTCTAACCTGACCCATGCTGTGATTGTTATGTGGTGCTTCAGTGCTGAGCTGTGACATAGATTGGGAAACCTGCCAGGCAGGCATGGAGCATGGAAACCTCAAGTTGGCAGTGACAGACAGGACTCCTGAGCTCCACACTGTGCTCTAGGGTATGCAAAAGGCCTTTTCTCCATGTAGATCAGGTGCCTGGTAGGGACAGACAGGAGATGCTGCAGCCTGAAGAGAGGCACAGAAAAGAGAGAGGGTCATGGAACTGTGCCTTGTGAATTCTGTCATTTTTCCTCAGAAAGTCAGCTAATGGCTTGTGATGGGGTTTGAGTGTTTTGTACTATTTCAAGTACAGATTGCTTCAGCTAATTCAGATTATAAAACAATGTAACTCCCAGTCCGTCAGGGCACCAGCACAGTTTGCTACCTGGAGTAGCAGCAAATCAGTTGTAGTAAGGATTGCCTTGAAGTTGCACGAGGGTGTTTCTCACTCCCAGGCTGGCAGCTGTGCTGTTGTAATGATTTGTCAGATAAAACTATATTGGCAGTGTTTGCAAGTGAACCCAAATGCTGATGTGGTAATTACAATTATTGCAATAATATTTTTCTGTGTTCAAAATAAAGAATAAGTCGGCCTACAGTAAGAAGACCATAGGGCTACTAGACTTAGATGTGCACATGAAGAAAGGCTGCTGATGGACGTAGTGAACATTGTGAATCCACATCTAGCAGTACTGCTCATTGATAGTATTTATTTTAGTAATCAACAGAAGTTCTTGATAAATTTTTCCCCTCTCCTTTTTATTTGTTGTTTGTTGGGTGGGTTTTGGGGGTTTTTGTTTGGTTTTGGAGGTTTTTTTAGTTATTAAATGCTGTGGTTCAGCTAGTGAGTGGTTGAACAGCACCTGGATTTTCCCAAAGGCCTCTTTCCAAAGAGGAGGCCTTTGATCCCTGCACAGAGTAGGCTCATTCTTTACTCTGTACAAGTCAGAGTGCAGGCTCCAACAAGGAGAGTGGGATTATGCTGGCTGTGAGTCAGGCAAATGTCAGCGGGGAGTTTGCCTGGCATGACCTCTCTATTTCCTGTAGGTTGTGTGGCAGGGATTTGCAGGCTGGGCTGACCTGTCCTGGAGGAGATGAGGTAGAAGCTAAAACTGCCCCTGTTCCTTGCCAGTTCCCTGAGATACAGAGCCTTCCTGGAGCAGAGAGTGCTGCTCCTGCCAGAGGCAAGGCCTGGAAGCAAAGTGACTTTGGCATGTCCTTGCAGAGGCTTTTCTGCATGACAGTTTCCTGGGAATCAGAGGTGCTCTGGTCAACTGTCCCTTGCTTAGGCTTTATTTTAGGAAGGCTGGCTGATAAGTTCTCCTGATATTTCATTATGTTTGTCTTGTCTTGAGTAGTAAAGCTGGGTTGTAGAGGCTGCCTGATATATCTCTCTATTCCTGGGATGCTTTGACTGGGGGGGAGACAGCCACACCTCCAAAGCCCTGAGGCAGAACAGTGCCTGAGGCACTCCCAGAGCAGCACAGGCTGCTATTCTTAGCATCTGCCCTTCTTCTATCACTCTGGATATTTAAGCTGAGTTTTAAATCTTCATTCCGTCAGATAAGGAGTGTTGTTCCCTTCTCTCAGCTAAGGAGTTCATGGGCCAGAAAACTGAAAGCAGATAATTCCTAGGAACTACTCTTCAGTGTGGCTTCTGGGTAATACCAGGTAACTGTAGTCACTGCAAGCTCAGCTTGGGGAGTGAAAGGGAAGGGTAGAAATTGAGGGCTGGGGAAAAATAGTGCTGAGATAATCCTGAAGGCAAGACAGATTCTTTTTTTATAACATTTTTTAGATTAAAGGTAATGTGCAGAAGAAGAGGGTTATATCTGAAATTGTTACATTTCCCATGGCTGTGGTGTAAGAGATTGAAGGGAATAATTTTTATCACTCAGAAAAGCAATTTCTTTAGCTAATCAGCTCTGCTTAGACTCTTCACAAGATAACCTTTCCCAGAAAATAGTCCATCCAGGTGTCATTTCTTGACCCAACTTTTTGTCAGCTTCTATCAATCTGGCCACTCTATAGGGACATTCCTTCCAGCAAATGTGAACAGACTTGAAGACATTCCTTATATAGTGAGTTCCCCTCCTATCATCTTCCAGAAATGCAAGCATTCCCTTAGCTCTTGAATATATAAAACAGGAAGGAAGTGATTTGGTTGCCAGTTTGATTTGGTTATTTCCTTAAATGTCTCAGGATTTGTTGTAATAGTACATGTGGGGGCTGGAGGCTGGAAAACTCCAGAACTTTGGAGCAGAGGGTACTGAATGTGGAGGTGAAAACCAGGACATTGCCAGTTAGGGTTTGTGGCAGTGAGATGTGGCAATGGTGAGATCTGCAGCTAAGGTCCCTCTGCAGGAGGCTGAACCTGCTTTTACATCAGAAAATTAGAGGGAAAAACTAGAAGGATATTGGTTTTTGGAAGTGCTTTGTTTCTGGAAGTATTTACTGCTGTGGTCTGATAGTAAGAATGAGAAGCTCCAGATGTCCTGCAGGAAGCTCTACAGCAGCATTCCAGCTAGCCTGGCTTTGAAACTCCAGTGTTTAAGAGAATTTTTTGCAGGGAAATGGCCCTCCAGAGGACCTTAGGCAAAGCCAGTGGCTTCTGTGTACTTCAGGCACACGAATCAAAGTGCCCCCATTTAGGAAATGGAAGGAAGAGCTATGTCTGGATGTTTGGGATGGGACTCTCAGCTTTACTTGTGATGTCTGTATAGGAGGTGTAGCTGAGCTATTTCTTTGGGCTTCTTTTATAATAAATAGTGAGAGGAGGGGAAGGCAGGCAGTCAGCAGAGTGTTTGTGGTCAGTTGTATGTGGCTGCCTCAGAATCAGATCCATTGTTCATTAGAGCAGCTGATTGTATCCATTAGTGATGAGAGCCAAAGGTGACAGTCACAGAGGGGATTATCTGATTAACTTTGGATATCAACATCTGTCTGTCAAAATAAGCTTTATGTATCCAGCTGGAGGAAATCAATTCCAGCCTGTGCTTAGAGGACAGGGCTTTCTCAGCAAGGTGATGCAGTGAGGGAGGCTGCTTGTGCTTCACAAAGCTCTGTATTGAGGGGAAAATGGTCTTGAAAACAGTAGTGGCTTAGAGGCAGTCTTAACTTATGGAGCTGGGAGAATTGAAGTGCACCTCTAAATTCTTTTAAGCCTCTACTTTTCAGATTCTCTTTAAAAAAAATTTAATGTAATAGCATTCTGTCTTCTGGAGAGTCAATATAATTTGTTTGTACCTGATCCATCGTTAAATGTCAGGTACTTTGCAGTTTGCCAAGGAGTTGCCATGTGCTATTGTAAAGCCGGGCTCTGAGATCTCAAATTTTGATTCCTTCTCTTAAGCCTAAGTGGAGTAGGACAGTATGTGACAAACCAACAAATCTAAGTGGCTCTGAGTAGTTTCTAGGGAAAGGAAGACTCTCAATTTGAGAATGATAGTCAAGTCTGTTGTGTTGATTCAGGCCCACACTTACCTGATCCAAGAGACAATGCTGCTGGCAGGAAAACAAATCGTTCCGTTCATGTGCCTGTAGTTCCCTGTCAATAATGTCACTGCCTTAATGTCATATTGCTCATGGATTTCATCTATAGCAGCTGCAATAGCTACTGTTTCCTTCAAAGCAAAGTCTCTGAGCCGAAGCTGTTAATAGGCCTTGGCTTCTTGAGAAGGGGCTGCCTTCAATGCTGGGCTCACACTTTCAGAAGAAGATTTTTGGCAGGCCAGTATTTTTCCTTTGGTAGCTCTGAATGCTCAGGAAGGGTCACATGCAGGTAGCTTTTTACTCCAGAAGCAGCAGCACAGGACAAACACCTAAATAGCAATTGATATTTGTTGCCCTCTGGCACAGCCAATGGTCCAGGGAGACATATCCCTATCAGACCCCCAGTTTACAAAAGCTGTGTCAGTGAGCTGCTTTTTGGTTGCAAAGCAGCCTATTTGTTGTGTTCCACTTTGCAACTTGAGGAATTAACTGGGAAAAGAGTTTTGTGGTTTTGGATGCAAGCTTCTTACCAGAGTCTTGTGCTGTTTCCAAAAGTGAGTATCTTCATAGCAGTACCTTAACACTTTTTTTTAGTGCACTGTTGGTAGTCAGTAAGTTGAGTAAAACATATACTTTAAATTGAATGGACCTGGAGTGCCTTTCATGCAGATTAGCTTTAAATTGACTTTGTGATGTGCGTGTGGCCACAATGTGCCCCTGCTGCTGAGAGGGAGGGAGAATGATAGCTTCTAAAGCTTCTCATTTGCCTGCACCTATTGCCAGTCTCTGTGTCTGGGGGAACTCCAGCTTCTGAGTTTAACTCACTCATTGAGAGGGGGACAGCTGGAATGGAGAGCTTTTGTGTTCCAGAATTGGCACTGGGAGGCAAAATCACAGCCAATGCTGGGCCCTCCAAAGATGGGGAAACCCCACTCTTCTTAGCTTTGTCTAAAATAGCTACTAAGCTCTTGAGACCAAAGCAGTAACATCCAAAATGGAGTTTGAGGGTGCTACTATAAGAGACATCTAGTAACATGAGCACCCTGGTGGAGTACAGCCTGCTACGGGGCCTAATTATGGTCTTATTAATGCTTTCTTTCATCACTGCCTTCCAGCCTTCAAATGGTGATTAGACCTATTTATAGGGGCAGAGTTCCTTAATATTCAGCACAGTGTACTTCTTGCCAATCAAGAATCTGCATCTTTGATTGCTGCTTAATAACACTGTAGAACATGGTTAATTAAAAAATATAAATAGACTTTTCATCCTCTTTACTTATCAAAGTGCTGCTCTCCTTCCCCCATCTTGCTTCACCAAAAAAAAAGGTAAAGTTGGATGAGCACAGGGACTGTGGTGAACCTCTCATCTCACTGCTGGAAATGCATCCTGCTCTCCTACCCAGGATAGTCACCTCTTGTGTGCTCTGCTGGAGAACTAAATTTCATCCCCTCCAGTGAATGTCAACACAGGGCAGAATGATTGTTTGCTGCACAATAATAGGACTTCAAATCCAGGCTCTTGTGTTGCATTTGAACAATTTCTAGCTTTTGTTTCAATGTCTACATCTGTGTGAGTGCATGTGCGCACACTGCCTTATCCTGCCCCTTAACAGGAGGAGCATATGCAATGACATGTTTTGCATTTCTAGCATTTCAACTCTCTTTTTTAAATGCAGGTCTCTGTTTTTTGCAGCTGGTAAATTCATAGGAAAGTGCTTTATCTGTGGAGGGCAAGTTGATATAATTATCTTTTTTTATTCTTATTTTTTCCGTGGAGGATTTAATTCTGATATTTTGCTGGGAGAGCCTCTAGGCAAGCCTCCAGTACAATCAAGGTATTACTTGAATATGCTATCAGGTTTGACCATGGGAAAATGTTTGTCCACGCTAGAAAGTATGACATGTAAGAAATTACTCTCAGTGAACAACTTGGGATGACTTTTCATGGGGAACCAAGTTATTGATGTGACTTTATCAGAGGAGACAGCACCTTCTGATGAGCTATGCCCAAAGTCTGTCTACTCCATCTTTTGAGTGTGTTTAACCTTAACCTGTAGTTCATTTGTGGCTTGGTCTGTTCCAACTGTGGAACCATCCTGGTGGTGGTGGTGTGGTGATGTGTGGTGAGGGATGTGCAGGCTTGTGTTTTATTGCATGTTACTGATCTCTACATCCTCACAGGTGGCTGCAAGCCATTGATCTTTTATTAGGATCCTACAAAAGAGAGACATAGGGCTGGAGATCACTTCTTTTTGGAGATGTTACTGCCTGTGGGAATGAAAGGCCTCTGGTTCCTGCTGCCTTTCCAGTGCAGTGACAGAAGCAGCAGCACAGTAATTGCTAAAGCAGCCCTTGTAGCTTTGAAATATACACACTGATTTTTTTCAAAGTATTTAATCCTCCTTCTCCCCTGAGCCCTCTCTTTTTAGTTTCTTGAAGCATGCTAAGGAAGCAGGTATTGTTGATGGCTTGCCTTATTCTCTCTTTATTTTCACAGCAAAGTACACTTACACTGGTAAGTGCTTCTTTATAGCTTTACAGTCTGCATGTGTTGAGGGCAGCCAGGCTATTTTCTTAATATTACCTTGGTTTATATTCCTTTGAAAAAGTAAGATATTTTAAAGTTATGGGGACTTTTTGTTTGTAGATAATCATTCCAGTGGTCAACCCTCCATAGAGCAGCATTTTCTAAAAAACTTAGGTAAGTGTTCCTTCTTTTACAAACTGTGCTTGCTCTGTAACAAGTTCTCTCAGTCTTAACGCTAACACAAGTAGTTTTATTGTTATGGAGAGAGGGAGAGGTAACCCAAGAGGTGAGCAGAGTAGGTGGAGTGTTCTGTCCAGAGCAGTGAATTGTATGCTTCCTTTTCCATGTCCAGAGCTACAAATCTCTACACAGCAGAGCATTAGATTTGGCTCTGCTGAGTGAACAGTAAGCCCAGTTGTTGATTCCAAATGCCTGAAAACCCTGGAGTGCTCAGCCTGTGTCTGTCCTGGTTTGAGTCTTTTGGAAAGGTGAGACAGTCTGGTGGAGACTGATTCTGTGTTTCCCACTGCTGTTGCTCTGCTCAGCTTTTGCCAGTGTGAGTGTTGGGACTGAGAGGGAAGGAGCAGCTTGGAGTGCAGAGGGACAGCCAGCAGCCCTGAGGAGCTTTGGACCAGCTTGCCTAAGGTGAAAGGCACAGACAGCTTGAGGCAGAACTGCAAATCTGAGCAGTCAGTAGCTCTAGCAGAGCTTCCAAATCAGGGCATTTCACTTGGAAGCAGGTGATGCAGAGGGAAAACAACCTTTTTCTCTTTGTTTTCACTTTAATAAGGTAAATGAGGTTATTATATAACACCAGAGCACATTCGTCTTGATCATGGAAGTTGACGTAGAAAAAATAATTGAATAAAGAGTGGCTGGAGCCCCCAGATGCTGTAGCTCTTTTCCAGAGCCTCTTTGATCACAAAAAAATAAGCTCTGTATTGCTGTTTCTTCTGCTTTGTGTGGTCACACCACTAATGAGTAAATCTCTTGGGTGATCTGACATTTGCTCTTGTGACTCATACTTGCTTTGGGCGTGTGTGCCTGTTTCTCACTGGAGCCTTTGAGTATTTCATGTCAGCTGTCATAATTCCAGCATGCTGTACTTCCTGCTGAAACACACTAGCTTCTTCTGGAAGATTCTGAAGGGATACTGAAACCAGTTGGTTGCTTTGCTGGCAGTCCTTTCCATATGTAAAATATAAACTGTTTATTTGCACCATTGCTGTTTATGTTACAGGAAGGCTTGGCAGCCATTGGATGGGGGGGGGAAAATTGACGTATTTCTGATATGCAGCACTTTTTAATTTTTTAAATTTTTTTAATGTAGTGTCTAATTCTGATAGTGGAGCTTGGCAAGGAAATGTGCTGCTTCCTTCTCAATGCCCTGGAAGTTGAGATAAAGGAAGAGTCAGTCTTGCTGGGTGACATTCAATCTTTGCTTTCCTTCCTGACTTTTGTCGGGAATATTTTGACTTTTCCCTCTTAAAATAGTCCTTGGTCCTGCAGTCCCTGTCTGTTATGTGAAGCAATTCTGCTTTTATTCTAACCATAGGGTCATGCCCTTACTCAAATTGTTTGTAAGACTGGCTTATTTCTATAGTTGGTTTGGTCATAAGAAGTAGCAAATAGCAGCTGTAGCATGGGACTTTTCCCAAATCTAGGCATTTAGTTGTTGCTGGTTTTCCTCTTCCTTGCTTTAGATCTCTAATTTGTTTCCTTGCAACAGAAAGAATTGTCTCTTGTATCTGTCTCTGACAGCAGTTTCCAGAGTCTGCCGTATTTCTCTAATGTGGTTTTTTTTAGGAAAGGTGAGAATTTGGAGCTCGTTTGAGAGTCTGCATTGAGAACCTGTGAAGGTCAAGTTTACTGAGAGACAAAGTGTGACAGTGTGAGGAGCACCCTGGAGCTTTCCTGCTTTGCCCACTCCTTTGTGCTCCTCTCTTTGCAAGGGAGCAGTGGGACCTGAAGGACAATCTGTAGCTGACTGCAGGGAAAGAAATGGTTTGGGAGTAGCTGGAAGAGTGCTGCTCCTGAGTGTGAGCATCTGTCAGTCACCAGCTGAACTGAGCTTGGTTTTAGAAAGGTCACTAAGAGAATTAGGGTTGGGGAGAGTCTGAGAGATCATTCTGGGGCTGTATAACCTCTTCTGGTCTCAGGAGATGAGAAGCTTGGCTTTCTCAGGAGTGCCATTGCACAGGAATGGTTTTGATAATGATGCAAGTTTCACAAGTTTTCTTCTTGCCCCTGCTTCCCCCTCTGCTTCATGACTGGGTAATTACAGCTGTTTATCTGGCTGCAGTAAATTGGGTCATTGAACTGATTTGAGTTAAAAATAGGTGTCCCAAACATCAGCAGCACTGATGCAGCAGCAGAGTTGTGACCAGTGGCAGGGAGGATCATAAACTCCTTTTGCTGCTGAGGCCAGAGTAACTCATAACCACGTCCTTGCTGTGTTATCTGGTCCCTGTTTTCCCTGTTGACAGTCAACCAGTAAATTTGAAAGGAAAAGGATTCAAGCTTGATTGTGGTCAGCAGATCAAAAAATGCAGTCTCAAAATTAGCTGTACTCCTCTCAGATTAACTTGTATGCTTTACAGCTCTAAATAATAATTTCCTGTCTGCTGAGTAGGCCCAGTCAAGAAGACTAATCAGTGTGCAAACATTGCTGCTAAAGAGTGCAGATACAGAGTCTGGCTGCCAGTGATGCATGAAATGAAACAGAATAGGTCTAGGCTTCCTAGACTGGCAGCAGAGCCAGCTCTTCTAATGGCTGGGCTTGCTTTTGCAAATTTGTTAACTGTGGAAAGGCTTCTGGGTGTCCTTACATCTCATATGATTCATTATTTAACACCCTCACCCAAAAAAAACCCCAAAACGAAGCAACCCAGCAAACCCCACATCCCAAAAAAAACCACCCTTAAAATAACAGCCACAGCACATTTACAGAAAGTTTTTCCTACCCTGCTGTGGTAGCATTGTAAAGGACAAATTTGGAGAGGCTGGATGGTGTTTTTTAAATGTACAGAAATGGCTGCAGGCAAGTCTGATCTGTTATCTCTTCATTTTGTGAAGCGAGAGAGGGAATTGAAAGAACGTGTGAAGGCTCCTCTAATTTTCACATATTAAACTGCTGTTTTATGTTGTGACTCTCCCTTCAGGCTCCTGTTTTGTGAGTTTCTCCAGCATGGGCTTTGTTTCTCTGTGCTGTTCTCACCCTGCACTGCTACAGAGCCAGGAATGCAGGTTACCCACAGCAGTGCTCTCTGGACAAGCTCCTGCAGACTTCCAAGTGCTACAGAGGGAATGTGGTGCACCCTGAAATATCCCTGTCTGTTTTGATACCTTGGTTTTTGATCCTTCTTTGTTTTGCTTCTCTTCAGCTTAATGAATATTTTCTTATTCAGAGCTCTGTGTGATGAAACCCTGTAATGAGCACCTGTAGACTGTGTGGTTTCTCCAGCCTGAATGAGAAGAGACACAAAGAAAACAAGTTTGAGGGGAGTTGTGTAGCCCTAGCAGTAGAATTTGGGTTAGAAAACTGTATGGATACTCTGTTCATTCTTCAGGCTGTCCTAACAGTAACATATTTGTGAGTTTGCAGTTTCTAATGTGCTCAGAGAAATGGATTTTTTTTCTCTTTATGCTCCTCCATGTCCCAGGAACTTTTTTGTTATTTTTGTGAGTAAAGACATGGGAAGCAGACTTTTTGGGAGTTGCTGAGGGAGAGGTGAGCGAGGCTGTCAGGATGGAAACACAAGTGATGCCCAGCCTTCTCCTGGCCCAGCTGCATCCAAAAGTGTGCATACTGCTCTGGTGTGTGTGTTGCACACAAGTGAAACTTTTCTGTCATTGTCTAGGTTTTATATGTGAAAGGACTCTTTCAAGATAGTTCCTAAGGAAAAATGCAGTCACCAGAAGCAACAAACAGCTCCTGGGAGTCTGAGAATGGAAGAACTCTCATTAACCTACTTGGAGCAAGGGTGTGTGTGCACATGCCTGCATTGTAATTTCATGGCTGCTGTTCTTGGAAGGGACTGATGGTGTGTTTCTTGGAGCAGAAGTGTAAGATGAAATACTGCCTTTTGCTAATAGGGTTGGATGATCTGAAATATATCACGTGGATTATGAGAAAAGGGAGGAGGGGACAGGGTGATTTCTGATGAGTCTTGTCACCACCCTGAACTGGCTTTGCTTGTAAGTGTGGTCTTTGTTTGCAGCACAGTAGTGAGCAGAGATTTCTTAAGTAGCATGCTAAAATAAAATTATGGTTCCCAGGAACATTCAGATAAGCAAGAGACTCCCACCTCACTGTAGCTGCCTTGAATTTATTAAAAATCCAATATGTCAACCTTACTGCTCGTGCCTTTCTCCTCAGCTCACCAATTCTGTTGCAAACGCTTTCCTAAAATAATTAGTGGAGCGGAAAGTGGAAGTCCCTGAATAACTGCTGCGATAAAATGGCAGTGTATTTACTGTAATGACCTGCTTGTTCTTTCCTTTAGGTGCAATGGCTACAGTGGCCCAGAAGCACTGTTTGGAAGGGCAGACCTACTCGGTGCCCCTGATCCAAGCGGATTTACGCAGGGAGGAGGCTGTTCAGCAGGTGGCAGATGCACTTCAGTACCTGCAAAAGGTATCGGCCGATATCTTCAGCAGGTAAAGTGCCCTCACGGCGGGGGGGGGTTGGCTGCTTAGCATTCAGCAGCACAACGTAGAGTGCTCTGATGAGGTTGCAGCAGTGAAAGGGCATTGTGTTGGTAAGCAATGGAAGTTCAGAAAAGGGATAAAAAAGGACCAGATGCACTTCAATATGAGTTTATTAGATTCGAGTCTGTCAGAGTTAAGCATAATGAAATGGCTGCAGTTAGCCAGAGATTGTTGGTTATTAATTTTTTATTCAGTGGCAGACTTCCACAAATTGCATTACTGCTTCTGCTGCACTTATCCTTTATTCCTTCTTGCTCATGTATTAAAGGGGAGGCTTTGTTATTTAGACTATCTTGAAGATACGTCTTTTTGAGGCATTGTACTTGAAGCAGCGAAGTAGAAAATGTCTCTTTATTCTGATCTCTGGGACGTACAAACTGTTCTCTTTGGGCTCCTGGTGTTTTGTACTTCTCTTTTTGTGTGTTGGAAGGGCTGAGTGCATGAGAGTGTTCTTCTTGCCACGGTATCACGATCCATCTAAACCCATCTCTTCAGGGGTTTGGCCCAGACTCGGCACCTCTTGCATATGCTGGTCTGTAGGATTGGATCTATAAGACTGCCTGTACAGCAGATCAGAGAGGTTCCTGTGTTTGCTTGCAGATGGTGGTAGGTAACGTGGTGCCTTTCTCCATCCAATGCCATCTTTGACATCTCACTGCTCTCTGATGGCAGGTAGTATCATTGGGAGGGAAACAGATCAGCATTTATCTTTTCATAGCCTAATTAACAAAAGCATTTGCTTTGGTTTCAGCAGGTCTCCTGACTATCTAGTTGGATTTATTATGGTGTGAGCAGGGTCATGACATTCAGTGTTTTTTTGAGTTTTGGAGAGGTTTTTAAGGGTAGATTGAAGTTTTTTGGGTTTTGATACTGATGCTTTTTAGGGCAGCCTTTGGGGAAAGATCAGGCACTTAAGGCTGAGCTCAGGCCATTGAGGGACATAAAGGCTTTCCACTGGAATAGTCTTTATTTGGGCCAGGGCTGAGTGTGGGCTGCATTAAGTTTGAACACAAGATCTCATTCTTTTGTGCTCTTCACAGTATGGGAATGCCTCATGTTACAAGGCTGGGAGAGGGCTGTCTAGAGCTGCCATAAATATGTGGAAGGCACCTCTCAAACTTGGGCCTGGTTGGCAGTGCTGTCCCTATCTGTGGGGCAAATAAAGCTGTTGACAATACAGGAGTGGCTCTTTCTCTGTCTCTTTTTTTCCCTCTCCTCGCTGCTATCTAACACAGTACCCTGTAATTTCCCTAGGGAGACAAGCCTGCTGCTTTGTATGCAAGTCACTCCTGAGTACTGAGCAGTGACTGTGATGCTGTTCCCTCACTCTTTGGTGCACTCATGACTTTTAATTACCAATTTTCTCCAACAACAGAAGAGGCTTCATTGGGTTCTTTGTTTGCTTTGCCTTTCCTCTGAGGTCTTGGCTCTCTGATATAATTAATAGCGATTTAGTAATTATGCAGGCACCTGATTAGAAGTTCCATGACCTTGGTTGTTCCATGTCAATCAAGGGGCAAAGCTTTCAAGGTGAGAACTTTGCCACTTAGTGAAGAGTGACCTTTTATCTTCCCTTTCCTGAGATAAGGCAGCTCTGTCTTCCATTTCCAGGAAGGGGCTGCCTTATCTGGGGAAGCTGACTGTTCTGTTCTGCAAAACAGCAGCTTGCAGTGTTGATGGAGAGGAAACTTGTTCACTGTGCAAGACTTGGCTGAGTGTGTCAAACTCATTACTTCAGTACTACAAAGCTGCAGATGTTCTGGAGTTGTTTTCTGGGAACAGTTGGATTGGTACAGTGCTTTTGAGAGTGGCAAGCCAATCTGTGCCTTGTTGAAGGTGGAGCTAAAGTGTCTCTTACTCTCTATGGGAAAAGGAGTATTTCCACAACCAGATCTTTTTTTCCATTTTAGCTAATCGAAGTTTCTGCTTAAAGTTGTTACTGATGTGACAGCTGAGTATGAATTCTTAAAATGAACATGTCAGGATGACACAGGAAAGACATCTTTCCATTTAGGGAATTAGGAGAAAATATAAGGAGCTTTCCTCCTCTTTGTCCTGATTTGGGCAATTTGGGAAATAAGCCATGTGACAAATCTCTGCCCACCTCTCTTCTTTCCAATCACTCTCAAAGAAGCTTACTTGCTACTAAATTTAACTGTGTCAGGGTGCTTGGTGAATGAGACACTTTGCAGAGTTCGTTAGTTCATAGACAGTCAAGGGATGTGCAGGTGCAAAACCACAGCTCAACTATGGCTGAGACCCAGAGCATCCCCACTGGGACCAGCCTTGGACAGCAGGTCTAGTGGCCTGGACTGTGACCTGGAATCTCTTAGAGCAGGATGCATCAGCTCAGCATCCCTCTCCATCATATTCCTAGCTCTCAGGAGCAGAGACCCACCTGACCTCTTCCACATGGAGAACATCAAAGCCCTTGGCTGCTGGGCAGTACAGGTTGATGTCTTAGGCCAGTGCTGTCCAGCAGTCCCTTGCTCTAAGAAGTCCTGTCCTCTTGGTGCTGATATCAGTGAGGACATCAAGAGGCTGCATGTCCTTTTCAAGTTTATGCTTTGGAGTAATGGAAGTTTTAACCTTGTGTGTGTTCACTGAATTCAAGTAATTAATCTGCTATGGAAGTTGCAGAAAAGATCAGATTCACTGCCTGTAGTTACTGAGATATTAATACATATCAGTACTGCTTAAAACATAAATATTCTAACACAGCCAATCTGACATAATATCTATTTGAATTTAACTCCTGGACTTTTAAGGAGGGATTTTGATACAGATCACAGGAGGCAGGATGACCAATTTAAACACTTAATTAACAGTAGTCTTTCATCTATTCATTCTCTCATTACCAGCATTTTCTGGGTGAGAGCTTGTGTTGGAATCATGTGCTGTGGAATATGTTTACAGGAATGTTGTTGCAATAAGTACTTGAAATAGGTGATGGGTTTAGCTTTCCTGATATGGCCCCCTAGTTAGGTAAGCTTGCCCTTTGGGATTTCTGTTTCTGAGGAGTTTGTGTTGGCAGGAAATGTTAATAATCTCTAGTATTGTCAGTTTGCTGTATGAAGTGTACTTTTTTGAGGAATAGATTTGTGGAAAATTGCTTTTGCAAGTTATCTCATGGACTGTTACAGCAGTAGAAAGAAATCCAATACTTGAGATAGGAATGTTGTTTTCAAGGTCCTGGTTTCCTTTGCCTGTGATTTAACCACAAGTTGTCCAGTATACAAAACTTTGCATCCATGTACTTCTTTTTTTCAGTTTTTGGAAGAATTTCTGGGTTGCCATTTTTAAAAATCTTTGTTCAGTGTCTTCTGTATCCTGTTTCCTCCCCAGGTAGATTCAAACTAATTTCATATTAAATATTTGAATTGGGCTTTAATATTAAACAGAAGTTTACCTGAGATCCACACTTCTGAAAACCATAGCTGGAAAACAAAATCTCTGTGGAAATGCTATTAGGGGTGGGGAAGAAATCTGGTAAGAGTGTGATAAGGGAGGTGAGGTGTAGCTGTCTGGGCAGCAGAGCCTTAAGGGATGTTTAGGACCAGAGCAGACCTGAGATGTGAATTGTCCTGAAATGGAAAATGCAGACAAAATCTTAATTGTGATGTGCATTTGGGTGTTTCAAAGCCCTCCTTGTTTTAAACTTTATTACTGTGATTAGTCATGATGATCAATAATGGAAGTGGGGCACTGAATAGCTCAGTGTAAATGTATTTGATTTAGGAGGTCTGTGGAATGGAAATTTGCCAAGAAGGGTCTTGCTGCAGGCTGGACTGTGTTGATTGTTGTGCAGTGAGGCTCTGGGGTGCAACTTGGAGCTTGGACACTGCACTGTTTTTGTTCCTCTGCTGGCTGCAAGGGCTGGATCTTATTAGGAAGGAGCTGTCAAGAGGCTCCACCCTGTTGGCTCACCATGCAGGTGACTTTACACCAGGAGACTCACTGCAGCTCAGGGAATCCATTTTTCTCCAGTTAATTTGAGAGGGTTATGACTCTTTAACAACAAGTCACCTCGTGGCACTTTGAGGTTGTCCCAGAGGTCATCTGAAAGAGAATGCTAGGTCTAATTGAGTTTCACATACCTGTCTTGAGAGGCTGTGGGAGCAGTCATTCACTGCCAGGAAGATTAAGCAGAAACAGGTAAAGAGTGAGTGGAGTGTCCTGCAGATTTGAGGAAATGGAGTACAGGGAAGAGATTTGGCCTGCAGATAGTTGTTATTCTTGTAGATGTATGCCCAAGTAATGTGGATTTATTTTTCCTTTAAGCATAGCACACACTTTGTAAGGAACCATTCATTTGTTTTGGCTGATCCTCTGGAAGCTAACTTTGAGAGCTTGTAAAGGTGTACCTTTGGAGAGGTTCTGAGACTACAGGAGGAATTCTTTAGGAGGTGCCACAGGGGTGAGATCAGCATGCCTGGAAAGTTGGGGACAGCTGGCACTAGCAAGCATCCTACACCCTTAAAAAGAGACAAAGGGAGAGTGACTTGCAAGTTCTGCAAGACCAGCTCACAACTCTTTGAGGATGCTGCTGAAATCCATAAGCTCAAAATCTTGTGGGGTCTGAGGTTCAGGATCTATTCAGATTCCTTGTCAGCCTGTGGAGTGGGGCAGCTGGTGGGAAGGACAGATAGAGCTGTCACAGCTTTAAATGAAATGAGAATAGTGGCAAAGAGGAGACTGAATGGTACTAAGTCATTAAAAGATTATTCCTTCAAAATAAAACAAACATGGTGGTGAAGCAAGGCAGGATTCTTGCTCATATCAGAAAGTGCTGAAAATCTGTGTCTTTTGAACTTCCAGAGATCAAATGTGTGTTTTGAGGGAGAGGAACAACATGCTTAACTTTATTCTGAAAGCAAGATGCTTTTCACGGCAGCTATTGAAATGTAGTGATGATTACTTAAGCCCTTGTTCTAAGTCCATTAATAACGGCTCTTCCACATCAGTTTTATCTATCAGTCTGTTTATTTGTGAATCCCATTGCCCTGAAAAGGTGATCAATCTGATCTGCCTCAAGTGATTGAAAGGCAGGCTTAAACTTCATAAGAGACCTGTAGCCTTTTGTATCCCAACAAAGTCTTCAGCATTTTTTTAAAAATTCAAAGAAATCGAAAGAAATTATTGAAGTTCTTCGCCTTCAGTATCCTCATCCAAGCAGACTTTAACTTTTTGTACCTAATAGCAAGTCTACAAATAGTGATACAATTTAATGAATAACTAAAAGATTCAGTGCTGGCATTAATGCAAAATGTTTTACAAAGCATGAGATGAGTTTGCATTAATTACAGAAAACATTCTGTGGAGAGGAGGTGCTCTTAATGCTTGATTCTGCATCTGAAAAGAAAATGATGAAATATTGTGTCCAGGGTACTGAAATGGCCATTCAGGAGCACAAAGGAAATACAAACTTTACTCATGTCCTCAGCCACTAAAAATATGGGTAGGGACACCTTCCCTTGGACCAGGTTGCTCAAAAGTCCCATCCAGCTTAGTCTGGAATACTTCCAGGGATGGGGCATCCCCGTCTTCTCTAGGCAGCCTATTCCAATGCCTCACCACTCACAGTAGAGAATGTCTTCCTAATGTCCAATCTGAATTTACCCTCTTTCATTTGAAGCCATCACCTCTTGTCCTACCACCCCATGTCCTTGTAAAAGTTGCTCTCCAGCTTTCCTGTAGCCCTTTTAGGTACTGGAAGGTGCTCTAAGGTCTCCCCAGAGCCTTCTCTTCTCCAGGTTAAACAACCCCAAGTCTCTGAGCCTGTCTGCATAGCAGAGGTGCTCCAGCCCTCTGATCATCTTTGTGGCCTCCTCTTCTCTCTACTCTTGCAGTGGTAGTGGAATATCTTGTGGAAATATGAGACAGTTTGATCAAAACAGATGGCATGTGCACTAGGAAAGGCAAACAGTAAGGAGAAATTAAGGTAACTTCAGTACATATGGATTGTTGATTTAGTTTAGTTTGTGGGTTTTTTTAACCCTGCCAGGAAAGTCTCTTGTGTGAGAGGAGTAGTAGGAGCTTTCAAGTTCTTGTGAGCTAATTTTGTCCAGCAATGAGTCTCTGGTAATTAAGAGAGTTTTGGCAAAGATCCTCTGGACTTCCCCATCCAGAGAGACATTCTCTTACCCTTCAGTCCCTGACCCTATGTGGCTGTAGCTGGAAATAGGCAAGGAGAAGCAGATCATAACAAGTCAGTGTGTGCCTCACAGGAGAAGAAGTGTTCCCTTATTTCTTAGCCCACAGTTTCAGCAGTATTGTCAGATTGTCCCACTCCCACTATTCTTGACACAACTGCCACGTTATTCTTTTATTATACAAAGTGATAACTACCTTCTCAACCAGCTTCACACACTGGAGGTTCACACAGGTAATTTTGGGGTAATTTTCTGTTCCTATGGGTGACTTCTGTATACTCAGTCAGCCCTGGAGGAAGAGATTCAAACAAGTCATTTTGTTTTACAGGCATGACTTCCATTAAGGATCTAGTGTGGATAAAACTGTCTGGAAAATAACACTGAGTGGCTTGAAATGTGTATTACAGGCTCTGTCCTGTGGAAGTGGGAGGGTGCACACTGAGGGGAGAGTTGGGGGAGGAACACCAGTGCCAAAGGTCTGTTCTTCACACTTGACTGGCAGATTAAATTCCCTTTCCATGGTTCTTCTTGCTGACTTGCTGTGGTGCTGTCACTGGGTTTTGCAAATGGGGAAGGTTATAAGGGCTTGGGTGTAAATGCAACTGACAGTTAAGACAGAGCGGTACTTTTGGAGACAGTAGATCCATTTGCAGGTGCTAATGAAGGACTTCTTCCATCTAAATCCTCCAGACACTGAATTATTCACCTGCAGTTTCTCTTTAACACACTCTACCATCCAAATTCCAGGTTCCAAAAATAATTTTTATCCCCTCATCTAAATCCTTCAGACAAACATTTTATTGAAGGAATTTACCATGCTGGTCCATTAGTAATTTTTATCCCCTTCTCTCCCTGGCACATCATGGTGAATTGGATTCCCTTCTTAATTTATCCAAGAATGTGATCCTCGTTCTGGATTAATGTGCATTATAAACTCAGGTATTTGCATTTCAATTTACTTTTAGGACTGTTGTTTTAGATCAACCAGCAAAGCTGAATCTAAAAACGTGCTTGATGGGCCTAAGAAGCGTAACAGGATATTCCTTGTACAAGAGGAGCTAAAGCTCTTGCACTTCTGCTCTGTGGTAGAGCAGTAGGAGCAGCCTTCCTGATTATCTGACACATATATATAACACTCCAGTGTATATGTAACAAATTCCAGCAGCTCAGCACCAAGAAACAAGAAAGTTCATGGTCTCCACAGTGCAGTTCTCTCTGTTGCTTTGTCCCAGTGACTGGGTAGTTTGGTTTTGCTTCAAAACCAGTACTTTTGGAAGTGGCATCCTGGGTTTTGTTAATTCCAGAACAAACTCAGACTCTGTGTGACTTGTTTTGAGGGAGGGAGGGTGAGAATCTCACAGCTGAGCACCAGGCAGGGTTTTCTTTGTTCTTTCTAGCACATGGGCAATGCAGGGGTTGGGAAACAAACAACCACACAGCCAAAACCATGCCTTTCATTGCACTATTATCTGGGATGAGGGGTTTAGCTGCTGCTAAAGGCATTGGTCATGAGGGCATTTTTTGTGTATGTCACAGGGAAGAGGTTATGCTATTAAAGTTTATGAATTTACAGTTCTGGCAGTTTTGGAATGGAGAAGGAAGTTTGGAAAGTATACTGTACAACTTTTTTCTTGTCTTATGGGAAACATAGTATTTCCATTCTTAAGAGCTATTCACAAGTTACTGCATGGGAAAGATTATTTTTAAAATGACACTGGGGAAAATGAAATCATGTGTCTAAACATGATGTGCCTCAGACTGTTTCAGTGAAATGACAGAGCAACTGCCAGGCCAAGCAGAGAGGTATCTGCTTTTTGATGCTGTTAGGAACATCTCTGGCTGTGGCCTAAGGTTTTCAGGGGAAAAGTAACCAGAAATCCCTCAAGAAAGTAAGAAAGTGCTGTAATCACTCAGGAAAAGTGTTTGTCAGAAAGAGTTGTTCTAATTTGTTGAAGAAGCACTTACACTCAAATTAGCTTGTTGGTGGGCGTATCATAGAAGGTGCCTTTAGAGATTTGAGTGTGACTGCAATTGATTGTGGGAAAGTGAAGAAGTAACACTGAACAACCTCTGTTTCTGAAGAGTAAATATTATGAAATAAAAAACTGCATTTGCAAAAATTATGTAAAGAAGTCTTTCCTTTAAGAGAAGGAGGCCTGTTTTGAAAGAGGAGGATGTGTTTTGAGAAGTTCAAACTGAAAGCAGGGGTAAGAAAGGGAAAAGCTAAGTTAGCAAGGAGGTTTTGTAACTGGAAAAGGGCTGGTAACTGTTTCTGAGAACATGTATCTTATGTGGTTGGGCTTGTTGTAATTGTAGCAAAATTTGGGGGGAATCTTGGCATCCACACTAGTCCTCACAGGATGCTGGAAGAGGTCATTGCTGAGCAGAAGCAGCAAGGGTCAGTGTTTGCATGGGCAGAAGTATCCAATTGAAGGAAACAGAAGCAATTTCACTGAGATGTAAGTTATTGAAAGAACAGTAACTGCAACAAACATGATGAGCAGAAACATAGTACTGAGTGCAAAACAAAATGCCCTGGGTACTCCAAGTCATGCTTCAAAGACTGGTTTGGTTGGTTAACAGCTATCTGATTACACCCTCAACAGGTCAGGATAGAGTGAGGGAAGACCTCAGAGGCAGACCCTTATTATGTGATGGAAGTCAGAAAGGAAAAAAGAGTTATGAGAAGAGATGAAGTGCCCTTGAAACAGACTGCTTTATGGTAGCAAGTCCTTTTTCTTGGGTAGGCTTTCCTTCTCCTGAATATTCAAGTCCAATTGTGGAGGACAGCAGTTTTTATGGACTAAGCACTAGCTTGTAAATGATAGCTCTTAAATATCTGTTGTTGAAAAGGGGACTGAAGGGTTCAACTTGTGGTGTGCCAGTCAGATTTTGTGTGATTGGCACCAGCTGCTTGAAAGCAGAGAAAATTTAAAGCTAATGCAAAAACCTTTGGTTTTAATTGTGTCTTAAATGGGTAGAGGATACATTTAGGATCCCAAGAAAAAAGTGGTGGTGGTTAGAGAATGGTCAGAGCTCTGTGTCAGTCCTTGCTGGCTGTAGTTTATTGTGGAGAGCAGCAGTGGGATGGATTTGGCAATGGGGAGGCACTGAAAAAAGGCAGATGTGCTTTTACAGGTGATCTTAAACTCAATAAAATGGAAAATTAAGCAGCTACTGAAATGTATCTCTTAACTCCTGTGAATTAATGCAAAATTGTTCAAGTTGGTGAATTATGGACTAAAATTCTCTTCTGCTGAGACTGTGCTGTGAATTTCCCTAGGTTTTCTTTGTTCCAGGGGACAAATGATTCCACTCTTGGTTTTACAAGCAACTGAGACTTAATTAACACTTGGAAATTGCTTTGAGATCTTTGGGTGAAAAGCTATGAAGTTCTAAGGATATTTGATTAAATGCAAAGAAAAGTGGTGTTTTTCTGGGAGAAGGATGAGAGTGTGAACTCCTATCACCAGAAATCATTTGCTGCTCTGGAGGCAGGCGTGTTTTGATCAGTATTCTTATCCTTGATGACAATGGCTTGTTTTGATGACATACATCCATTTCTCCACTGCTGTTTCCTGTGACTGTGTAGTGATACACATTTTCTTTTCAGTGGGAACAGGGAGGAAGGTTTTTGGCTAGCCTCAGAATGGAGCTTTGATGGGAGAAAGAGAAATCTAATGTTTGTGTACACAGTTGATTAATTTAAAGTTACAAGATGCCAAAACACCTTCTCAAGCTATCTGCCAAACAAGATCTATTACTTCAAGCAACATGGAAACAAAATTAACTTTTGACAGTCTTGTAAAATTCTGTCCAAACAGGATTAGCCTTCCTTTCACAAGTGATTAATAAAAAAAGAAGAAAAACAAAACCGAAAACACTTAAGGCTATTAATACAAAAGATTGAGCTTCAGTAAGTAAAACTTGTGAGATTTTTGCAAGGATGAGTGGATACTACATAGCTAACAAACCAGACTTTACTAATAACTTTGACTACTTACAGTATTAGTATCAGTTACTACAGCTCCTCTCCTATGAGGAAAGGATGAGATAATTGGGGTTGTTCAGCATCGAGAAGAGAAGGCTCCAGGGAGACCTTACTGCAGCCTTTCAGTGCCTAAAGGGGGCTTGTAAGAAAGATGAGGACAAAGTTCTTAGCAGGGCCTGTTGTGATAGGACAGGGAGTACTGGTTTCAAATCAAAAGAGGGTAGATTCAGACTCAGTGTAACTAAGACATGTTCTGTTATGAGGCTGGTCAAACACCACAACAGGCTGCTCATAGAGGTGGTAGAGGCCCCATCCCTGAGAATATTCAAGGCCAGGTTGGCCAAGGCTCTGACCAGCTTGATCTAGCTGAAGATGTCCCTGCTCACTGCAGGGGATTGGACTAGATGGCCTTTAAAGGTCCCTTCCAACCCAAACTATTCCATGATTCTGTGATTCTATACTTAGTATCATCAGCTGCCTTATATCTCAAGACTCTTGTCACTGCTGCTTTGGGAAGAAATTCCACTGCCAGTGGAAGAGCTCAAAAGGTCACCTGTGAAACTCCATCAGTACTGGTAAAGAACCATCTTTTTCCATTGCTTCTTTTAGATGTAATGGAATTCTAAAAGTCATCTTTCCCAGAAGCTGTCACTGTGATGGTAGAGCTTGTTTTGTATATGTACATTAACACTATTAATGGAGAAGTGGTTTGACCAAAAGTAGCCTGTATAGTTTAAAGATCTAACTGTGCAATTTATTTGCAAACACAGACTTTCTGCTTAGTATACACAGACTTTCTATTTAGTATATATTTATTCTAAAAAAACGAAAGTGCATCTGCTTTCATATCAGTCAGTGGTGGGAGGCAAGTAAAAAGATTGGAAGGTTAAAGAGGAACTTGTTTGTGCCCTTTTTCTATGAATAAAAAAAGAGAAGCTGCTTTTCTGGGGAGAACAAGCTGCAGGGGAAGAGGGAGGAGGGTGCTGTGATGATAGGTCAAAATTCTGTTTCCAGTTTTACATAAACTTAATTCACAGTAGCAGGAGTGCCTTGTGAAATGAGAGATTAAAAATCAGGATGAAATGTTTTTTGTGTGAGAACATGACCTGTGCAGAGTGATATATGCCAGACCCTGCTGAGGATAACCTGGCAACCTTGATCACTCCCCAGTCTGCAAAGCCATTCAGCATCACAGGAGCAGGGCAATATGCAAATGCTGCAACACCTGCAAATCAGGCTCAAGGAGCAATCAAAGTGAGATAAACATTAATTAGTATAATACCCAAACCCTTAATGGAGGAAGGAACATTGATTACATGGTCTCGCTTGGGATTTCTTTCTGTCAGAGATGGTGTATGATGACAGTTTCTGATTACACTTACTCAGACAAGAAGTAAGACTTTTAAAACTGCTTAAATATGGAGAGAGAAGAGCAGAAAGCAAACAAGTTGATCTTTCTTTGAGTGGTTGAACGTGTTTGGCTCTTCATAAGAGTATGTATTTTTCCTTTTTGCCTTTCAAACTTTTGAGGTGAGTTGGCTTTGTGAGCTGGTTTTGAATGCTTCCCTGGATCACTGTAAACCATAAATGTCTTAGCAGCCTTTCCACTGCTCTCCCTGAGCATGTTCCTGAGATGTTGCCAGGTGCTGGGGCAGAGGCACTGTGGCAGTGGGCAGTGGGCTTCTCACAATGTTCATTTTTGACACTGTTTTCTTCCCTTGTTACCCTGCTGCAGCACCAGTCACTTGGAGAGTCTGGGAATAAAATAAAATACAAGAACCATAAACTCTGTCCCTTCTTATTCATGCCTTTTGCAGTAAGGCAGGGATTTAATACAAGCACACTTCATTAAAAAAAAAAAAAGGCAGCTTGACTTTTAGGCAAGAAGCCAAGCTTTATAGAATAAATTTATGATATGTACTCTGAAGTTTAGAACAGCAGTGCCAAACATCCCCCTGCTATCTCTCAGGGTTGGAGCTTGGGCTGGGAGGTGAACAGAAGCCTGATTTGCTGTGATGTGTATGGTCCTCATTTAAGGGAAAAGTAATTTAATACTTCGTCTGCCTTATCCTCCTGTGCAACTTCATTTCTCATTCTGCTCCAAAATGTTCTTTCTCCTTGGTTGCTCACTTACTTTTGTGCTTCAGACATGAAATTGAAGTTCTTTGGTATTCTGGAGAGGTTTGCTCCAGCTTCTGTTGCCTAACCTTTCTCGTTCACCTTGGTGTGCAGGCTGCCTGTTCCCTCTCCCACTTCAGAAGTTTTGTCATCCCTGTCACTTTTGGGTGACATGTACGTTCAACAGAGAGAGCAAAGGGTCTCCTGCTGCTGTGGTGCTTCCTTACAGCTGAATTCTGTCTTTCTCAGCCACCTTTCTGGGAATCTGTCTGCCTGCCTTTAAACCTTCCCTGATTGAAAACTTATTTTCTGATGCTGTCTGATCCCTAGCAAATAAAGATGATAAAAATCATGAGTTTTTTTGGTTGGCACTGTGGAGTGCTTGGAGACTCGCATACAAGTGTAGCATTACTGCCAGTGCTGACAGCTGTCAGGCACTATCCAGTGTCCTGAATGCCAAATTCCTAATGCCTCCAATCCTTTTCCTATGGGAGTAAGAGAACAGTAATTTTTCCACCACATGTAGACACAGACACAGCAGAGGCGGTCTTTCAGTATCTGCCTGAATGGGAGATTTATCAGAGAAGTTGTAAGGGAGTAAGAGGAAATGATCTGCTCTGTGGTTGCAGAGGGGACAGAGGACTGGGGACCAGCAAGAAAGGCTCCCAAGAGCTGGGAGGAAGCATTCCTGGAACTTGCTGTGAGTGTTGGAGAGAGTTGTCTGTAAAATGGAGAGGAGTTTAAGGCAGCAGGATAAGGGCTTTAGGAGAAAGGAGAAACAAGATCTAAGTTGGAGGTGATGCTCAGGAAGCTTGAGGGTAAAAAGATTTTAGGGGACAAGAGAAAGTGAAAGCCTGAATCAAAGCAGCTGAAAGATTGGCTTTAATATCTGCTTAGATCAAAAATAAAAGTCTGTACGGATTAAGAGATAATCCACTAGATAGATTTAATCTGCCACGTGTATTGCTTCCCCAAAGAAAAGCACTGGGAGGGGAAGGTTGATTTGGCTCAGTGCCCAGGATTTGAAGGTAGATGATTTATTCTCCTTTTTCCACAGACCCTCTTTTCACTTGTCCTGAATGAAGCACATCCTGCTGAAGGGGAGGGGCTGTTGCTCTAGTCTCCTGCTCCTTTGCAGCTCCAGAGTCACATGGAATTTAACTAAAGGCATTTCTCAAGCAGAGAAGAGCACTGAGAGCAAAGTAGCACGGTAATGAGTAATAAAATAGGCACAGGGTAGGTTCAAATGCTGGTTTTGAATGTAGGTTCATGGTGGTTTTGGCTGCCTGAGTGAAGGGTTCTGAGGGGCAGTATTGGGCCATTTTATTAACATTTATCCCTCTTCTCCTGGTTGTCCTTGTCCTCCCTTAAATGGAGATTAAAGTCTGAATGCTACCTTGCCTCAAGCTCTTTGCCCCCAAAATCCCTGGCAACATCCCTCTATCCTTTCCTGTTTCCTTTCTTTGCAAAAACTGGCTGACTCCTTTGAGTTCTCACAGCAGTAGAAATACTGAAGTTGCTGGAGGATGATCAAACATGAGGGGTTTTTCCCCATGTATTTTTTTCAGTAAGAATGTGGTGTATTGTCTCTTTTAACTAACACATGCAGCTGTATCTTGAACTGTACGTGCATAACAGTCATGCACTTCCAGGAGCCTGTACATGTGATGGAATTTGGATTAGTTGGATTGAAGGGGTTTAATTTTTTTTTCAAAGTTATCTTGTTCAGCACCAAATAAATTAATTCTGTAGACTGATGTGTATTCTTTCTGTGCTGTGGGACTGCATCTGCATTCTCAGGTGAAGGTTTTTGGCAGATCTCCTAAGATCTGTGGGATTTGGCCTGTCAAATTCTAGAACAGGAAATCACAGGAAAAAGTACAGAGTGCCTCAGAAGATCCATTGTGGTTTGAAGCACATGAACTGGCACTGGACAACTTGCCCAGCTTGTGGTGGGAGCAGGCTGTCTGCCTGATACTGTCCTTTTACTGGTTAGATTTGGTGGGCAGTAGGGAGGGATGAAGCTGTGGATGTCTTTCCTCTCTTTTTCCTTTGAGTGAGGGGAGGGAGAGGAAGAGATTGGTACCTGGTGAAGCACTGGGAGATAATGTGGGGCAGGAAAGGGAGTGAGGGAAATGTTTGACTGTCTCACTTGACCCACTTACATTCATGGAGTGGAAGGGAGGAAAATGCTTACTGGTTTCCAGGCCTGAGCTTGCATAACCATTTGCTTAGCACTTCCTTCTGGGAGAGAAACACGTGCCTTGTCAGATCCTGAAAACTGTGTCTGGGAGTCAGCAGGGTACTAGCTAAAAAGCAAATTATACTTTGCTTTTATTTGGAGCTTCAGGAAAGCTTTGTGGAGTTCTTCTAGGAGAGAGGTCTGCTCACAGGTGAGTGAGAAAATCACATC
The DNA here is from genome assembly GCA_013398175.1 of Climacteris rufus. NCBI lineage: Eukaryota > Metazoa > Chordata > Aves > Passeriformes > Climacteridae > Climacteris > Climacteris rufus. The sequence goes on from VZRZ01007595.1 coordinate 1,241,774, forward strand.
ATTGATTTGAGGGAGAGCAGCAAAGCAGAAATAAATGACTAGGTTTCTGCAGCTTTGAAGGAAGTAAAAATAGTCAGATGCCCCAGGAGCAGTACTGGAAATAGTGTCAATCAATACAGTTATGAAACTTCTGGAAAAGAGGTGAACTGTGAGGTGGGAAATTTGCTGGTAAGAGCAGTTAGGGAAGATTTAGGTCCTTCAGAGGCATCTCACACTTGAACAAAACAAGGCAATGGGACAGCCCTATGACACATGAAATTTGCTGCAGACAGGTGCTAGGAAATGCACGCTGAAAGGAACAACAGAAACTACTCTGAGAACCTATCAAGTGTAGAAGTGATGGGGACTTACTCCACTGAGGCAGAGGGAGGGTGTGGGAAGGAAATCATGAACAGATTTGTACTCAGTGTTGGTACAAAATACAAGCTGTTAGACTGTGTTTAAAATAAAAGGATGGGGAAATGGAGAATAATTCTGAGAGGGAGAATCTCATGAGGTTCAGTTTTGCTCATCTCCCACTCCAAACAGGATAAAGTAGAAACAGGCTGTGTGCTATCGTGCCATATGCATAAGGAAGGATTTTCATGCCTCCAGGAAGAGGAGAGCATGGCTATAAACAAACAGAAATACTTGAGGCTGTTTAGAGAAAGAAGTCTTTTTTTATCAGAATGGTACAAGGAGAATAGGCTGCTTGTACTTGCTTTTTTTCACTACCTACGTTGTGGGGGGCTTTATGTTTCTATACTGTGATAGGGAATGTGCTGCACAGAGTGAAAATACTTGAAAAGGTGGGTTTGCTACAGTTTGCAGTTGGGAATCATGGATCACTGCTGTTCTCAAATTTGTTACTGAAGGGAATTATACAGACAGAGCAGAAAAAGAGCAGGAGAGCTCTCACCTCAAAAACAAAGAGGGATTTTTGGTGAAATTTAAAGACAGTACTTGAGACTGATTTTTACAGGCAGAGAATGATCCAGAGGAATTCGTTGCTACAAAACATTGCTGAAGTAGAGTGCTCTCTTTCTTAATGGGTTATGTAGCCTTAAAAATATTCTTCACTGGCTTCACTGGGGGAGTGAAGGTTCAGAAGATGTTTCAGCTTTTCACCTTGAAGCTGGGGAGAACCTGCTGGTTATGCATGGGGAAGGAGGGCTCTTCTGGAAGGTGATAGAGAGCTGTAGCTGATGCCTGCTCCCAGCATCCCTCCTAACCTCTGGCTGGACCTGTGTGACAGTTTCAGCAGCACAGCAGCCACTGCACATGGTGTGCAGGCAGTTTCAGTCATGCCCGTGGCTGCAAGGTGCCTGCTGTAGGCTGTGGGGTGAAGGAATATGTTCACATGGTGAATGCAGAGCTACTTAACCACTGACTGCTCTCCCCTGCTGCCACAGAGTGCTTCTCACCTCAGCCCCAACTCATTCTGATGCTGATCTATTATCATGGTTTATCCCTAGCTGGCAACTAAGCTCAACCCTGCCCCTTGCTCACCCTGATACAGCAGAGTGAGGGGAGGGAGAACTGGAAGGGTAGAAATGAGAAAATTCATGGGTTGAGATAAGAACAGTTCAATAATTGAAATACAATATGGTAATAATAACGTTGTAATGAAAAGGAAAATAAAACAAGAGAGAGAAATAAAACCCAAAAAAGACAAGTGATGCAAATAAAAACAATTGCTCACCACCAACCTGGCCAGCTCTCCCAGCTGTGTCCCTTCCCCACTCCTTGTGCACCCCCAGCCCCCTTGCTGGTGGAGTGGGGTGAGAGGCAGAAAAGGCCCTGACTCTGTGCAAGCCCTGCTCAGCAGTAACCAAAACATCCCTGAGTTATCAGCACTGTTTCTCTTCCAGTTTTCAATCTTCCTGTGCCTCAAACAGACACAGGAGCATCGTGCTGTGAGTCATGGACTAATCCTACTTCATGTTGAGATACCTAAAGTTCTCAATAAGATGGAGACAAACATGTCTCAAGCAGCAGTTTTGCCCTGTGAAACAGCCCAGTCCACTGAGATTCACATCCTTCTCTGAGGGCCTGTTGCCAAATGAAAACACTGGTTCTGGATTCTCCAGCTGAAGAAGGATCTCTTGCCCCCTAGGATCTCCCAGCGGGTGGAGGCCAGCCGGGCACAGCTCCAGGCCATCGGTGAGAGAGTCACACTGGCCCAAGCAAAGATCGAGAAGATAAAGGGCAGCAAGAAGGCTATTAAGGTAGTGACTTCAGTGAAGGCTGCATGGCCTCTTTTCTTCCTTTCACCTTCTTTCTTTACTCCTGATGTAAGCTCTGGAGAAGAAAAGGTGCTCAGCTGCTGCCCACTCACCTCTCTCTCCATGCCTTGCTGCTGAGCAGGATCATGATAAGAATCCCATTCCTGACTTGGCCAGTTGATGATTTTTAGACCCATGAACCACACAGCTCCAGGCTTTATGCAGCCTTTATAGGTTTCTGTCCCAGCTGCTTCCTGAGAAAGAGAAAAGGCATGTTCTGTGCTAAGCCCAACACCCTTGCACTTCAGGCTCATAGACACTTTGGTAATTTGAATGAAAGCTGCTGTTAGAGAGCCTCCCCTCAGTGCATCTTAATCCCATTGAGCCATGTGAAACTGGTGAAAATCCTTCTTTCCCCATTCTTGCTCCATTTTATACAGTATTTGCAACTCCTTTCCTGCCAGTGGAACCTTTTTGCCAGTGATCTCCTAGTACTTTTAGAGAGAGAGAAAAGCTCTGGCAATTCCAGTTTCAGAAGTGGCATTCCATGCATGTTTGGGTCTGTGCATATAGCCCTTAGGAGCCTGCTGGCTCCAAGGCTGTCCATTCCCACTGGCAGCACAGTTTGAGTGCTTACTCCACTGCATGTGTTTCTGTTGTGTAGAATTGCCTAGTTGCTGTGATTTTTCAGTCCTTCTTTCTTTCTCCATAGGTATTTTCCAGTGCTAAGTACCCAGCCCCTGAACGGCTGCAGGAGTACAGTTCCATTTTTGCTGGTGCAGAAGACCCAGCTAAACAGAAATGGCCAAGACACAAGATTCAGAGCAAACACCGAATGCTGGATGAGAAAGCTCTGCAGGTAAGGAGGAGAACAGCCCTGGGATGAACAAGCAAAGCGAAGCTGGGAGGCTGTTAGTCTCTTTGACAAAGTGGGCCAGGGCTTTGGGGGACAGGCTGGGAGCAGAACCTATTTTCACTTGGCCTGTTAGTGGGGAAGATGTGAGGTCAGGCTGGGAAGCTTGTGGAGATGCCAGTTTGAGAGGGCCATGTCAGCACAAGCTGTCCACTTCCAACTCTCTGGAGCAGTTCCATTTCCTGAAATGCTTCTGTTTCCTGCTGCAGTGTTGGTGGGTGCTGCTGCCTGGGCTGAAGGCTTTGGCCATGCATAGCAAGGCAGCTGGGATCGGGGTCACAGTTGTTTGAAATATAGTTTCTGAAGGCTCTGATATAAGTGCTGGTGAGAGGGGAAGGGCCAGGAGGCTTGTGACTGTGTCAGGAGAAAAAGGGGTCATTCATTAGAGCATTTTTCTGCCCCAGGAAATCATTGTGCTCAGGCATTGTCCCTCCCTGGTTCCCAGCTAAGTTTTACATCTTGCGGGGGCAAGATTTTGCTTCTTCACATCTTTAGTTTGTGCTTTGCTTCTTTTTTGCCTTGTGTTCATCTATTGTAGGTTGCAAGTCCTTCAGAGGGGCTGAATCTCTCAGTACCAAGCACAGTTGGGGTTTCCAGGTATCTGCAGCTAGTGGTGTTGAAGGAGGTTTTGAAGTTTCAAGTTCCCTTTTAGTTTGTGGATTGAGTGGCAGAGAGGGGACATCTTAGGGAGGTCTGAGAAGCAGTGGGTTTGGCAGGAAAGGCTACCAAGCAATTTTTTAACAATTTTGGTCAACATCCTTGGGTTGGAAGGAGAGGAGGAAGGGTTGCCATGCTCAAAGTTTAAAAGTTGCTGTGTTTATGCTGTGTCAGGAGTAGCAGATGTGCTGTTCCTAGCAGGTTAAGGATCAGCTTGACAACTTCCCTGCTTTCCATCCCTAAAGAGACTTCCTTCCTCATCCTTGTGTGACTTGGCCCAAAAATAAAGCTGCCACTGAATAATTTATCATGCTAAACTTTCCTGAGTGTTAATGGAGTTGAGACCTCACACAGTGAGGTAGTTATGAATATTTCAGCCAGGCCAAGGAAGCAGGTTTGCTGGCCGAATGGACAGCTGACAGACTGGAGCAGGGTTCCTGCTTCCTTCCAGCCCTGGCAGTAGCACAGGCAGAGCTGCTGCTGTCCTGCAGGGAGGCCAGTGAGTGGTGCTGTCTGGCTGGTGGCCCCATCCCATCAGAGCAGAGGTAGGCAGTGAGTGGTCAGGGAGATGCAGTCCCACCCTGAAGGACTGGTGCCAGTGTACAGCCCCTCACACAGGGAAGGGATTGAGGAGAGCATCAGCTGGTAAAAAGCAGCATCCCACAAGGAGCAAATGGTGTGCCTGTTCAGCTGATCTGCTGGCTCCAGTGGGCTCCACATGCCTTTTCCCACAGCCATCTGCCTGGGATGCCACCTCTCCCCTGTCCCTGGCAGTCTCTGTACCATTGCCATGTTCTGCCCTTTGTGACTAAAGCTGCCATCACCACAGGGACTTTGTTTCAGGCCCTGGGGGGTGTTTGTTGCTCCCCTTCTGTGATCCATCTTTTGATCCTCCTTTGGGGCTGTTGATCTTTGGCTTTGCTGACCCTGCCTCATGCAGCAGCTTTGTCACTCTTGCCAAGCTCACACACACGAGCTCCTGCAGCTCTTCTGTGGGCTGGGGGACACTGCAGTGGCTGTCAGCTGCTGAAGGATGGAGGGGCTGATGTGCTGAGTGGGGTTTGGTGTGGCCAAGCTCTGACCACGTTCCAGGGGGACAGGCCCTTTTCCGCCATAGCTGAGCACGGAGCCTGACGTGCCTGGCAGTAATGAAATGTGTCAGGGAGAACTCTAATGCTTGCATTTATGCCCTCCTCAATTATTCAGAGCTTTCAGCAGAGGTTCACTGCTGTTTTCACTTCTAATGAGGGCCTGTTTGCTGGGAGCAGTCGCAGTGGCCTTTGCTAAACTGCACTCGCACACGTGCACACACACCCCGTCAGGAAAGCAAACTCCGCTCACGTCAGTGTGAGGGGAAGTGGTGGCAGCCTGTGCTCAGCCTTTAGGGTTTTTGCTCTGGAGGGAAAGCAACTGAGTTGGAAATGTGTGTGCTTCTGCAGTTTATTTTAAAATGCTTCCCCCCTGGAATTTCTTCTTTCCCTCTCCACCCCAAGCAAGTGAAAACTCAGCTGTTTAGAGGTTGGTTAGGTAAGCACTGATGGATAAGAGTCCCAGAAACAGAGTCCTTGTGGTAAGCCTGGAAAGCCAGTTGCTCTGCACACTGGTGTGGTAGCAGCAAGGCAGGGCTCAGCAGTGAGCCCCGTGGGGCATCCCAGGTGCTGGGCACTGCCTTTGTGGTGGGAGCTGTGTCTAGGTGCTGCATGTGCCACTCAGGAGTCTGGAAAACAGGGTGGGAGACATGATCTGCCTGGGCTTTGGAAGAGGTCCAGGCAAAAGTTACAGTCCACTGCTGGAGTAACCTTGCTAGGCTTCAAAAGTGTCAGTAAGTTGGGATGTCCTTGTAAATTCTGCCTCTCAGAGCCCACCATAGGCATGTGGAGGCTAAACCAGGTTTTTGTCACTTGCTTATCTGGAAGTGCTTTTCCAGCTGGCCTCAGCACTCCACTGGTGTGGGAGGAGTGGGATTTCTGGTGCATCACACCTATTCCCTTTGTAATACTGTGTGCTTAATTAAACTGAAGAACCAGAGTTACTTTATATATATTTTAATTGTAGGTTCTTAGGAAGAAAAATGCCTGAAAATGCAACATTCTTGGGGGGTGTGATCCTGCCAGGTGCCAGAACCCAGGTTGGGATGTTTGACCATTCAAGCGCCCCCCATGACTTCAGGATGTCAAGGATGCTGGTGTTTGGCTTAAGGAATTAATGTTCCTATAAGAAAACTAGTTTTTACATGGCACGTTAAGTTGTGGAATTCACAGTTGCAGGATATTTTTGACAGTGTGTAGTTGTTCCAAATTTCAGAACAGATCTAGGTACTGGAATAAGACTAGCAGTTTGATGGCATTTAAATTAAAAGGTTTATATTTCACATTTCAGAGCAATACTCATGCTTAGTGCTTTTGTAACTGCCTTAGATGAGGCTTGTAAGTAAATGTAGGTAATGGTTGCTTTCTCTCTACACCCGTAAAGTGATGCACAATCTTCCAGTGCTAACTGAAATCTACAGAGAGAGAATTAAAAAAATATATATATATGACTTGAGGGCTAAGTGTGTCTGAACAGTTCTAGCAAAAAAGTCACTACTCCCTCATGCTTAAAAAATTAAACATTGGGAAATGAATATTAATGATCAAAAGAACTATTATTTTTGAGTCTCTGCTTCTACAGACTCTAAATAACAATTTATATGTTTTTGCCTGTTTGCTTCTATAAAAAAGTAGAAGATACTAATTTCAATGTATTTTTCACAAGTTGGAATGTGAATTAAATCAAAACCTCCCTGGTCCTTTCTTACAGCATTTTATAGTCTCAGAGCATCATAAAAACTCTTAGTGGAGTAACTGAGCTGTGACTAAGCCATTTCCTTGGATTTCTGGCTACCAGATTCAAGACTGGAATTTCTATCAGCAGGAACTGCTTCTGTTGCTGAGATGTGGTCTTAAAACTGAGCCTACAGTGGCCTCCATTTCCCCCAGACAAGTCCAAGGAGGGATGGACTCAGAGAATGGGGTGGTGCAGGGAGGTTGGGAGTAGTGAGGCAGTAGGGAGCTGTGGACAGTATTGGAAGTGGTCACCTCCTGGTGACAGAAGAAAACCACAAGTGTGGCCAGTTATTTAACCTGACAAACTACTCTGGTGCATAAACACTTACTGCCTTGTAGCTGCCAGGCTGCTGCTTGTCCTAGTTGCGAAGAAAGAACTGTGAGGAGTCGTGAAGGGGCTGAGGAGAGGTGTGCAGAGGGGTTTGGGGTGGAGGTTTGTCCATCCCAAACTCTCTCAGTTCAGGAACTGATGCCTTTCCTCCCTCCAGAGCAGAGTGCTGTGGGCGCTGATTTTCATCCCCCAGAGCATGTGGCAGTGGGCCCTGTCACGCCAGCTGAAACACTGCTTTGATGTGGGATGGCAATTCCTGTGCTCTATAAAAGTCAAGCAGTTCAGATGTAATAAGTCCTTTTCTAAAGGGAGCTCTATATATTATGCATGAAGTTTTAGAACCGAGAGAGAGAAGATTTCAGTTCATTAGAGTTGAAAACTCCTGCAAATCCCTCAGGCTTTGCAAAACCATCTGGCACACGTTCCACCCTGCACACTCCCTTCTGCCTGATCTCTTGCCTAGTGCAGGCACTCTGTTCTTTCCTAACCTCTTTTTTCCTTTGCCTACCCTGCATACCCCACCAGTGGGATCACAGCTCTTAAAACATCAAGTGAAGGCAGCAGAGGGGAGGTAATAGAGACGTGTGGGGAACTCTGCCTGCATGAAAATGTGTCATAGTTGGAGATACTGTAACAAAAGCCTTTTAGGCCGTGGTTCTTGATCCCTGCCTCTGACAGGGAGCCTGAGTGTTCAGTATGACCAATCCATGGCAGCAAACCATGTGCCATGAGTCTGAACTGCCAAATCATGAGTGTGGGGTTGCAATGTTGTCCATGAGCTTCCTTGCTCCAAGGCAGGTAGAGAGCAAGTAGTAGGGTTCCCAGACCATACAGTGCATCCAGCAGTGTGGGTTGTGGTGCCTGGGGAGAGCTGCCTCAGCAGCTGCCTCAGATTCTTGTTTCATCACCTGTTATCTGTCTTCTTGCAGGAAAAGCTCAAGTATTTCCCTGTGTGCGTGAGCACCAAAATTCACCAGGAAGATGATGCAGAAGAAGGGCTTGGCAGCCTTCCCAGGAACATCAGCTCCCTCAGCTCCCTGCTACTCTTCAATACCACCGAGAACCTGTGAGAGCTGCAGCAGTGCTGTGTTGCTCACCTGCCCCTGCTTGTCTTCAGAGGAGCTTTCCCTTCCCCGGGGGTAGCAGTAACTGCTTGCTTTCCTGGGGGTGTCACCCAGCAGGCTCCTGATAGAACAGGGTTTGGTACCTCTCTGCTGGCTTCCAGCTAGGAACCTTGCCTTCCCCACTCTTTCCCTTGGGTGGAAGCAGTTATTTTGTCTGCACCTAATCCTCTACTCACCTGCTTTCAACCCAATGTTATGTTTCCTTTCCCTGAGTTAATTTTCGCTATTGTTTCCCTGTAATTTCTCTCCAGCCTTGAGATGTGCTGGCACTGCTGCCCTTTTCTGCCCTGCATGCCAGCCTAGGCACTGCTTCTTCTCCTCATAATTCCTCACAGCATTACTTTACTGCTCTTGCTGCTTTAATGTCTCCACCACCTCCCTCACTACGGTTTCCCTTCCCATTGGGCCTTCCCTCTTGGCTCCTTCTTCTGCTCTTATTGAAGAGCTACTTTAAGGCCCTCCTGAGCTTTCAGCTGCTGGACCTTCTCTTTCTTCTCCTGAGCCTTGCATTATTTCTTCTTTTTGTCTTTCCTCCTGGGCCTTGAGTGACAAGTAACTGGTGTCCTGCTGCAGGCTGTAGGATGGTTTCAGGCCAGGTGGTGGAAAGGGGAGAGCTTGGCAATGGCGGCACAGCAGTGAGGATTTGCTTCAGAATGAGAGTGGAGGATGCACTGGCAGGGTGGAGAGTTGGTGTTTTCCTAGTTGTGGAGGGGAAAGGCAGGAAAATGGAGCTAAAAGGAACCTGGAAGGCCCAACATGTTCCACCTTTATGTCTCTGCCTCCACGGCCTTCTTGGGTACAGTTTCTTCTGGTCTTGGCTTGCAAGGCAGCATCACTGAAATACTTGCGCTCTACTCTTAGGTACAAGAAGTATGTTTTCCTGGATCCTCTGGCTGGAGCAGTGACCAAGACCCATGTGGCTCTGGAAACAGAGACAGAAGAGAAGCTCTTTGATGCACCTCTCTCCATCACCAAAAGGGGACAGTTGGACCGACAGGTGAGATGCAGCTGCTTATATTTCAGAGGGTTGTGCTCAGCTCTCTAAGAGAGGCTTCTACCTTTGCAGGAGGCAGCCTCTGAGCACAGAGGTGTAGGGGTAGCTGGTGAGCAGCCACTGTACCAAGGTACACAAGCCCAGCTCTGACTGCTGCCCGGCCTGTTCCCTGCAGTGCCCCTGTTTGCAGCAAGCTCTTAGTCATTGCCTTACCTTGTTGGTTTGGGTTTCTTTTAGGTTGCTGAAAATTACTTCTATGTGCCAGATCTGGGCCAGGTCCCTGAGATTGATGTGCCCTCCTACCTGCCAGACCTGCCTGGCATTGCTGCAGATCTCATGTACAGCGCTGACCTGGGCCCCGGCATCGCCCCGTCTGCTCCTAGCAGTGCTATTCCAGAGCTGCCCACTTTCAACACTGAGTCAGTGGAGCCTTTGCAACCAGGTATGTTCAATCCCTGATCCCATGACCCTGTGAAGGAGGAAGGCAGGGATTGCTAGAAGATGGAGAGGAGGAGAAAGTCCCTTGATAGAAATTTTAAGATGGATGTTGGATGCATGTTGCACCTGTGGCTTGTGCTTAAGCCTGAGTGAAAGCTGCAACCTGCTCAAGTGCTGGGCTGGCTCCAGCCCCTTTACCTCGCTCATCCTCTCTCTGCAGGTATAGGGAAGAGGGGGCACAGTGTACAAGGACTGGTGGGATGCCCTTGTGTGAGTGGGATGCAGCTGGGGAGGGCAGAGTGGGAGTGCCAGACTTTTCCTGGGATTAAGAGATGGTGCACAGGGTGGGAGTGCTCCACTGCACGGCCTGTGCTGAGGAATGCAAAGCTCTGAGCTAAAGCTCCTGGTGTGCCATCCTCTGGGACTCTTCAGATACAACTTCTTTCATCTCTCAGATCTTCAAGATGCTGAACTATTGCCACCTCCTCCCCCTCCACCTCCGCCGCCGCCTCCTGTTATGCCAACTCCAGTGCCTCCACCGCCGCCCCTGCCCCAGCCCACAGCCCCCTCGGAGCCAGCCCGGATGGTGAGCGAGGAGAGCAGCAACACAGTGCCTGCAGGTAAGGGCTGGGCTCCTCCACAGCTTCTCTAGCCTCCTTAGCTTCAGCTGGTGTCCTTGGGGAACTCCCTGTGCCTTCCCAACTTTCCAACGGGGGGGGAAGCTGCAGTGGGAAGAGAGGTGGTTGAGGTATTGGGGCAGCCGTTTCCATGGGTATTTGGCTGGGCCTGTAGCTGCTGCACTGACTCGTGTCTAATGCCTTTCCTTCCTGTCCCTGCAGCTTCAGTCCAAGGAGCCCCTAAGGAGGTGGTGAACCCCTCTACTGGGCGTGCCAGCCTCCTGGAGTCCATCCGCCAGGCCGGGGGCATTGGGAAGGCCAACCTTCGCAGTGTCAAGGAGAGGAAGCTGGAGAAAAAGAAGCAGAAGGAGCAAGAACAAGGTGCTGGGGTTCTTGGGCAGAACTGCTCTTCCTTGCTCAGCCTGGGCTGGTGTGGGTCTGGGGGCAAGTGGGCAAGTCAGGAGCAGTGAACTCACAGAGCACAGAGAGTTGTCTCTCCGCACAGGCTCTGGTAGGTCTCAGGTGTTCCCCACTCAGCCAAAGCTCTGTGAACTTGCTAAACCCCCCTGGCCAAAAGAGCATTTGTCTCAGGGCTCGTGTACAAGTTTCACATGTGCTGCCTGGGACCAGGCACACAAATGAAACCCCAAGAGCCAAGTGGGACAGGGCTGAACCATTTTAAGGACCTTGGTTGAGGTAGCTGGGGAGGGGATTGATGGAGCTGGTTTGGCAGAATGAGACTGCAAATGCATAGGACCTCAAGGAATTCCAGTCTTGGATTTCCCCAGAAGATGCTATTACCCTGTGTGCCTAGTGTTGTCCTGGCTGTCCTGAAACTGGACTATAGTTTTGGGGTGTGATACAAGAATAAAGGTTTGGAGTTCTTTTTAAGTATTGCAAGGGGATGCTTTTGCCATTGCACTTAGTTCAGACTAATGTTTCTTGTTTGACTTGTTCTGCTGTGTTTCAGTGAGAGCTACAGGACAAGGTGGAGATTTGATGTCAGACCTCTTCAACAAGCTGGTGCTGAGGCGCAAAGGTACTGTCCTGCAGGGTGGGCTGCTCCTTTCCCCTAGGAAAGAGGGAAGGCACTCCCTGGCACCCCAGTTGTGTCAGCCACAGCCCTGGAAACAGGAACAGAGACTTTTCCTGGGGAGTGTTCTATGGTGTGGTTGGGAGTGTCCTAACAGAGAGTGAGCAGAGGATTCTCCACCTCAAGTCCAGCTGGAGGCACTGGAGAGGGTTGTGTGTTTCAGAGGATGGACTCTGAAAGCTGTATGTGATGAAGGGACAACAGTGTGTTTTTTAATCCAGTGCTTGGGCAGCTGGGGCTGCTGCTCCTGTGGGCACTTGAGTTGCCCTGAGGCTGTGGAACTCACTGGTGCTTTTCCTTCCCTCACAGGTATTTCAGGGAAAGGACCAGGAGCCTCTGGGAACACCGATGCTCCTGGCAGTCCTGCTGGTGCCTTTGCTCGTATGTCGGACTCAATACCCCCCCTGCCACCCCCACAGCAGTCCCTGGGTGAGGAGGATGAGGATGACTGGGAGTCATAGATGGGGTCCATTGAGTGTTAGTGTCAAGTTGTTGCTGTTGGGAAAATGTCAATAAAGTTGAAGGAAGCTGATCCTTGCTGCCTTCACTTTGGTAAAAGTGGGAAGTGTCATCAATTAAGAGCCCAGCTGCTAGAAGCAGGTGCCCCCTCCCTCTTGCACTGGGATGAGAGCAGAGCTTGTGCAGACCGTGGGGTTTGGACCCAGTGAAGGGGCAGGAGATTCACAATGGAAGTTTCTCAGAGGCAGCTGTTTCTTTCCCTGTGGAGTTAATTAACAGGTAGGGAGTGGGTAACAGCTCTTGTGCTGTACTTTGTTCCTTGTGAAGAGCCTGGAGAGTACCATCCAGCTGCTGAAACTGGCAAAGAGGCAAAAGAAGCTCCCACTGGATGACAGAAGTAGCTGGGAACAGCTGTGGGATGATGTAGCAGTCCCTGCTGTTATTGCTGCCCTTCAGCACTGCCCCTGGAAAGAACCCCAGGAAAGTTAAACTAAAAAAGTTTGAATTCAAAAACTTAGGGGGTAAAAAGAGCAGAACAAGTCTGTGCTTAAGCATGATCAAAGGAGAAGTGCTGTATTGTGGCCATATCTTTATTCCCCTTGAAAGAATGAACTGCTTCAATCTACTGGGTGCTTGAAGCATGGTGGAAAGAAGGAGATAAGAAATGTTACCCAGAGCTGCTCCATCTTACCACTCTGTATTATTCCAACATGACCTAAATTAATGGCCTGCTAGTTTACAATTCCTGTGAAAAGCTCTATGTTGGCATTGGTATACCAGGCTTCCTACACTTGGTGGTTGGTGGGAAAAAAATCAAATGTCTTCAGTCAGAATAATAATTCCCCATCCTTAAGTGTACTTAAATAATACTCCCCATACTTAAGTGTTTTCATTAAAAGTATTTAAGCCATTTAAATAAAACCTTAACAGTCAACAAATAGGAGCTTGCTGTTACTCCCTTCACCTACCTCAGACCTACCACCAGTTTCTGGTTGTGGTGCTGAAGGCTGTTACCATTACAGTGCTCAGATACTGAACAGCAAACATCCACAAAGGAGGCAGAAAGCAGTGGTTTACAAAGTCCATGGTACAGAAAAGCAGCAACTCATTCTTCAGAGGTGTAACTCACAGAGCTGAATACTGTCTGCTCCCTGGTCCACATCATGAAGCATCCAACTTGCCTCGATGGAACTAGGAACACACAAAACCAGGCAGTTTGTCCTTGGCCTTACTCCAAAGGGGAGGCTTGACAAAGGCCCAGATGAGCACAATAGGAAACAGTTGCGGTAGCAGCACATAAGATAAAAGTTCTGACCTTCCTTAACTCTGCAAACGCTGATCCAAAGGCAGGTTTCACCTGGGTCCTCTCCCTGATCCACTGTGGCAGTTTGTTGAAGGTGGCAGGGCGGGCGTACCTGTGGTCCAGGAGCAGGATGCTCGCAAAGTCCTTCTGGTGGCGAATGGCTCTGCCTGCACGCAGGATAAAAACAAAAAGTGGCCCAGTCAAGGGTTGTTCTCAGACAAGGGAACTCATGTTGCCAGCATCTGTACTTAGACTGATGGGTAACATGTCCTTTTTCCTACCCTCCTCCTTCAGGGTGTTTTGTCTCCCCCAGCCTGTCCAAGGAAGGATGAATTACCTATTGACTGGTTTACTGCCTTCATGCACAGGTTTTCAATGAGCACTCTGCTCGGTGCCTGGCCAGCAGCTCTGGGCTGGAAAGGAGAAATGGACAAGTCTGAACACGAGGCAGATGTAAATCATACTGGGGAGTCTTAAGAACAAAGTGAAGCAAATACTTTAACCCCTGCAGAGTGACGGGGTGGTCAGGCAGACCCCAAGCTGAGGTTAAGGAGGGTCAGAAGGGCTGCAGGAAGAAAACTGTGTTGAGCATTCACAAAGAGCCTTGCCAAGATCCCCTTGAAGGCAGAAATCTTGTCCTCAGGAACAGCACTTCCAGTGAGCAGTGAGAAAGGACAAATGATCCTGCCAAGCAGCTTTTACCACCCTGTCACCTCCTCTGGGGTGAAGGGTCCTTGCTCTCCTTGGAACTCAAAGTTCCCAGTGAGCCCTGGTGGTATTTCCCTCCATTGAGCTTCCTCCCTGTGTTTAGGGCCAGCTGTTCAGGAGCAGCCTGGAGAAGGCTGTGTTCTCAGTACCACACAATCTGGGAAATGAGGGCAAGCTCAAAGAAAACAAAACCTTCGAAGGCTGCTCTGGGACTCATGTGCTGGGAAGTTAATACCATAAAACAGAAGTGAAAGAGACAGAGGTGTAAGTGGCTCTTACCACTGTTTTGTCAAGCCAAGTCATTTTTTCCTGGAGCTCTGGGGATTTAATGTTGGGGTAGGGCATTCCCACCATAATCACACACCTGCAAGGGAGGACTGCATTATTCTTAATGTCTCATCCTAGAGCACTTTGCCAATAGACTGATAAATTAGAGGTCAGTGCACCCCTGAAAGACAGCCAGCCCTGCAAACCAAAGGCAGCAATAAAGCACAGCAGTCTGACAAGCACGTTCTGAACAGAGCTGCAGAGGGATTCAGGGTGCCAGAACAAGGGATTATCTAGCACAGCAAGCCTAAGTGCATTATTCACAGGAAAGTAGCCTGGACAAGTGGGTCTTACACCACCAGCAGACGCTCCTGTTGCTTTAAGCATCAGCTGAAGCCCCATGTTCCCCAGGATTTTCCATCTATGCAGGTACTGATGTGCCCATCCTGCTTGGATTCACCCCCCCACAAGCCCGAGCTCTCCTTCCAAGCAGCAGTCACCTTACCTTCCCAGGTCATCGGAGAAGTTGATCCCTTCACTCATTTTGCCTCCAACGACAGAAAGCAGCAGGGCCCCTGTCATCTGTCCTCCTGTCTGGCTGCAGCGCTGCAGGAGAGGGACCAGCAACTTAGAGCAGGGAAGATTTGTGTGCTTCAGAAACACTCCCCTGCCTGGGCTAGAGCCCTCTTTCCTGTTAAAAGCTGCAGTGCCCTCCTCAGCAGCACCCCCACACTCCCACCAGCCTGCCTGCTCAGCTTACCTTTATGCACTTGGCATATTCCACCAGCACCTGCTCCACCTGGCTGGCTTTCTTAGGCTCCTGAAAGATCTGTCAGGCACAGTTCATCAGTTGCAGTAACACAAAGTAGTTTAAAGCAAATCATTTTACTCCCATGCCATTAAACAGCATATGGAACTAAGGGCACAGAAGGGAAAATTGCCTGAAAAACCAACTTAACCAGTACCTTTCCCTCCACCTTGCAAACACACTGCATGCTCACTACAGCCCTTTTCAGACAGGCTCTGTCCCTCCAACATTCCCTTTCAGCTTTGGCAGACTTGTTTAATACTGCAAGAAGTTACAAGTCATCTGAGAGCTGAGGGGCAGAAAAGCAATGTGCACCTCTTGCACCTATGACTCCAGATCCTCTGGGGTAAGAAGACTCTAGAGCTGCAAGATCTTGGAAGACAGTAACAGGACCAATAAATCCGAATTATCAATTAATTCCAAGTAATAGCTCCCCCTGCCCAGTGAATAAATTAGCTTTTTATGCAAAGCATAAAAAAACCAATATTTCTTTATGTTATTCTAGTATACTTAATTAGTTACTGAAAACCTCTGCAGTTAATTAAGCTGCATTTTTATAGATCCTGCACCTTGGCCTAAAACACACATACTTTTCCTAGTAAACAAGAGGTGCAACATCTGTCTTCTCTGTGACAGTAAAGAACCTACAGGATGTGTTTTCTTTTGGTTAGCAAGAAGTACTATCAAATTTTACCAGTCAAAAATCAGTCTTTTAGTAGAAAAAAACCTGGCAATTACAAATTTAAGCCAAAATGAACCTATTGAAGACTAGTTATTTAATCCTCTGATTTAGATTAACATTCCCTGCATAATTTATATAAAATCTCAGTGTGATCTCACCACAGCCACCTTGGGAAGACCTTGAACCTTCCCCTGCTAAGATCTGATCTTGTGTGTGGACAGCTGAAAGTCACACTTGCTGCATTTCTACCCAATTGCTTGTTAATGCATATCCAATTTCCTGGAGACTGCAAAGGCCAAACAAGAACAAATCAGAGTTGAAAAGCAGAACAAATTGTGTGATTGTGGCACAGAGTGTTGGAGGAACCAGGCAGAGTGTTGGGACCATGACAGGACAAGCCTGAAAGGCACTAGGAGTGGTAACTCTACAAACACAGAGAAAATGAAGCATAATGCTTCCACCCAGAAACCTACAGGCTGACCCATGTGCCAGAATGCCAGTGCCAAGGCTGTGAAATGTCTGGGACTGTGGTAAGTTATTTAGCTTTTGGTGAACAGAAGTCACAGCCAGGGTATATGTAATTTTTTTCCCCCTGGCACCTTATCCAAGATCTCTGCATCACACCCCAAACTGTCTGACTTTCAATATCCAGCCTTCAAACACTTGTGAGGGTCATTGCAAAGATTTTATATTTGCAGTGATCTCCCTATTTAACATTTCTCATTGCTCCTTCAACAGCAAAACACCATTAGTCTGATGAACTGCAGTGCATCCCCACTCTGCCTACCCTTGGTTGTGCTGGTTTGTGCTCAAGGGACACATAGCTGAGCCTGGGAAAAAGAAATTCCCTGTAGGAGCTCAACCTGAACAGCCTCCCCAGCCCCATGGAACAAGCCTGCTGGTTATGGAAAGCAAAGATTGTCTCCCCCCCATGGCCACTATGCACTGAAAGAGTGCATAGCTGCAATCAATCTAATTTAGATCCCAGCTCAGTGCTCAGCCGTCCGGGAAGTATCATTTATTTGTTACTGCAGGGATTAGCTGGATAAACATCTGCTCTGCTCTGCTGTGCAGGCTATGAGAACAACTCAGAGAGAGAGCCCTGGAATGCATAGGTAATGGTCTGATTTTTGACACCTCCATGGAAAGCACCAACTGCCCTGGCTGCACAATCACCTTCTTCTTAGCTGCCAGGCGCGAGAGCAGCCCCGTCTTCTCCCAGTGTGCAAACACCTGCTTCTCGTATTCATAGGAGGGGAAGAAGCACACCACACCTCCTGGGATCACATTGCACAGGTTGCAAAGGATTCGACCTGTCTCCTCCATCTGCAAGAGAGATGAGAGCATATTGCAGCTGACAGGAGCTCCAGGTAATGCTGCTCCAATTCTCTGCTTGGTCCCACGATCACACCTTCCTTATCATATGCCTTAGGGGAGGAAAAACCATGGGAAAGGTGCCACGTCTGTGAGAACTCTCTAGGGGAGCTGGGCATCACTAAAAAGCTCTTCATGCTTGGCCTTCCTCCCTAGCCCAGGGTTTCTGTTATTGCTGTGGAGCAGTGGTCATTCAGGACAGGAGGGTTTGCCTCAGTGGATGGAAGCTGCCCTGCTAGAACAGATGTTAAGAGCTGGTTAGCACATCTGGCAGAGGTTCAACAGAGGCACAGCAGATCCAGTGTCTGGCCTTGGGTGCTTACTGGCCTGCCACAGGAAGAAGGGAGAAGTGCCAAAACTCCTGTGGCTGCCCCTGTGGTTTGGGATTTCCCTTGCCATGGCTTTGGTCAGCCCACCTTTCAAACAGAGATCATATGAAAGATAAGGATGTGAATCAAAAAAGAGATCCCAAGGAAGGGAGCAAAGGGCAGACTGACCATCTGGGGCAGGTCTCTGGTCTGGTAGGTGAACTCCAGCTGCTGGTTGGAAGGACCACTGCAGAGGATGATGGGTAAAATGTTTTCTGGAGGAATCACATGTCCTGGAGACAAAAACAGGCAGTGAGAGTCAACATCACTGCTGTTGGCACAACGCTGAAGAATTCTAACTGCATGCAAGTGACAGAGGCAAATGTTTGCCTGGCTATGCCAACGTGCCCAAGTCACTCAGCTGCTCTGACTTCCATTCCCTGAGGCCCTGGGAAGAAGGCATGGCACACTGCCTGCCAGTACCAGTCAAGACCATGGGGAAAGCTCAGAGTGGAAGGGAACTCACACCCCTTTGCTGCCCTGATTTCTAGGAAAGATGCCACGTTGCTTAGAGTGCCAACAGAACAGGACCAAAGGCAAACTGCAGCCCTTACAGCTGCTGAGCCCCCCCTGCCAGCCCTGCACACTCACCACAGGAGAATTCCACAACACGGGCAGGGTCCACGCCAGCACGGGACAGCAGCTGCTCTCGGAAATCAGCCACCTACAGACCACAAGCCAAAGGCAGGTATAGTACAGGGTCCCAAAAACGGTACAGCAGCAGCAGCAACAGCAGAAGCAGCAGAAGCAACAACAGCAGCAGAAGCAACAGCAGCAGAAGCAGCAGCAGCAGAAGCAGCAGCACTGCGGGTCGAGGGCAGCCCCAGCCCAGCCAGAGCCCGCGCCCGCCCCGACGGAGGAGCGGCAGCGCCCTCTGCCCGCGGACAGCGGCACTGATCGGCCTCGAAAACCCGCCCGGGAATGTCCCTGTGCACCCCTGGCCCCGCAGATGCACGGATGGCACCACAAGGAGCTCCAACTGCTCCCCGTGCTATGCCAGCTAGAGAGCAGACAGCACCACAGACCTCCTGAGAGCCCAGCACAGCAGCCTCATTCCCTCACCGGCTGCATGGTGCCTCCAGCAATGATGACAGCACGGCATTCTTCCACCACCTTGGCAAAGTGGACAGCTGGATTCAGCAGGAGGAATTTGAGGCTGCTCTGAGCAACTGTGCCTGGGAAAAGGAGGGAACGGCATGAGGAGCTAGCTGTGACACATACTCAGGGATATGAGAGATTCTCCCTCCTGCCCTGGGCACTCTGGCAACTCCCCACCTCTCAAGGCAAGGACTTGCTATTCAATGCTGACAGAAGCAGCACCTGGAAGTTACCTTCTGCTTCCTAATCTCCCTGGAGCTGTAGAACACTAAATTGCAGGACAAAACTGACATCCAAAGTGGGAGCAGAGCTCTGCAAACCCTGGCCCCAATGCCCTTGGTTAAGAATTCCTTTGGGGTCATGAGCATCCTCAGACAGCCCTAGCCTGCCAGCCTACATGACAGATGGCACAGAAATATTGCTGTGGGCTCCCCACAGGCCCCAGATCTCCTCCCTCACTGCCAGTGAAGCACCCTGCCTGTGACTGACTCACAGCACCTCTCCCCAGCTCACCCTTTCCAGTACCTTGCCTGTTGAGAATGACTCTGCCATCTTGGTTTGCATTTGTGAGGGCTGAGAGAAACCCTTCAATCTGCATCAGTGGAGAAGCTGCTCGGAGCTGGGCATTCTCAGCCTCCAGGGAAGGGCTCTGGGGGGAACCTGCTGGCCCAAAAAGAAAAGGAGACAGAGAGGCAACTTAGGCCACTCTTCTAAAGACAGGGGCTAAGCAGGAAATGTGTTCACAGGAACACAATACCTATTAAAACAGTACTTGTTAAAGAACACCTATGCAGGACACCTTCAGTTTCTCATTCTGCAGATCTGCCTTCCCCCCTTTCCTCATGCAGACAGATGCAGGTTCCACACCCTCGTTCTGCCTATAGGAGCACAAAGGGAGGATGTCTGAACTCACCTTCCTTATCAGATCCCTGCTGAAGGGTCAGAAGAAAGTTCTGCAAACCAGCCAGCTTCTGGTTCTCCTTGTTGGTCTTCACAGCTGAGGCAGGGCCCCCATATCGCTCCACAAACCCAAAAAGCTGCCAAGCAAAAGCCAGAAAGACTAAGACTACCAACGGCAGGAATCGGACAAGATAAAAGCAGGTTTGCTGACCTGCCACAGATAAAATTCCTTAGTAGGTGTTCACAAACCAGCCTAATCAGAATCTATCAGCTCCCATTACGTTCCTCCACCCATTGAATCAAAACCAAAACAAGTCTCTGATGTCTGTTCTTCCCATGCAATGCAGCCTGCTTGGCTGGCAGGTTGGAGGCCAAGCAGCCCAGAATCAGCACCCACTGGAACACCAAGGTATATACCACCTCCTATGATTCTGTGCTGGATAAGCAAAAGTTAATCTGCCCACATAATGCTTTTTACAGGAACCACTTTGTTTGCAGAGCAGGGTGGAGAAGACAAGCTCCCAACCCAGCTGCTACATTGTCCATCTCAAACTCCAGCTGTGTAACAGCACTGGAACACTGCTGACCATGAAACCACAGGGGCAAGTACCTTCCTGCTGATGAGGCTCTTCTCACAGTACCGCTGAACCTGTGGGGGAAGACAGGCAAATGAACATTCAGCATCCCTTCTCCCATCCTGCTGCCCTTGATCCCTGCCCAGCTGGGCTGTCACCTGCTGTGCTTTTGGGGAGAGGTGCACAGCTCTTTGTGGGCACTGCCTGCCAGACTACAGGCAATTACAATTACAATTGATTACAAAAGCATTGCATCCAGAGTGGAAACACACAGTGCTAAGGTGCTGTGTTTGGGGCTCCAAGGGGTGGGTTAGGTTTCTGGAGCACCATAGTTTCTGCACCCACAGCCCTTACAGTGTAGCTTTGCCTACAGACAGCTAGAAAGCAGATGCTGCCATGTGGGCTTTGGCTCTGCTTCCAGCCCTCACACAGAGTTCTCAGTGGCCTCAAAAAAGTCACCACCACCTGTGCCCTAACAGACATTTGCATTACCTTGAAGAGGTTGATGTTGTCAATCTGGCTCTGAAACAGAAAGTCATTGATGGATTTTAGCACTGTCCCTGAAAGGAAAGGGGGAGAAGAGGAAAAAAAATTAATAGCTACTGGGCCTGCAGCCCCTTACAGCCCACACCCATGTCCCTGACTGATGGCTGCACACCCCAGGAGTTCACTCCAGTCTTACCTGTTTGGGAAACTGCCTGACACCCAGGATTCTGGTTCACATTACCTGTAAAGCACAAAAGGAAGGCTTGAATCTGTCTCAGAATTAAGCAAGAAACGAATGACTGAGCTGATAGGTACAGTGCACCAGGACAGAACCCAAGAAATAACTACAAAACTGCAAAATGTAGCTATATAAACAAAACATCAGCTCCCACTCAAGTTTTAATTTGCCCTGTAGAGCAGCCCTATATTGTAGGACAAGTGTGCTGCTGCTGCATCCTCAGGAACACCACCTGCATTCCTCCTGTGGCAGGAAGCAGCAGGCAGGGTGGCTGACCAGAAATGCTCACACACTGTGTAGTCATCACGCTGCAAAGACAAAGGGACAGGGACTGCCAGGGAAGAGGGGAAAACCCAAGGACACCTACATGCCCAGACCCCAACACCCAGAACAGGATTAATGGCTGCCACTTAGTGTTTTATGTCCTACTGTTTAACACCCACCTCTCACCTCACTTTTGCAGCCCCAGCCCCAAAGGGCTGCATTTCCCCTGGGCATGGAGGAAGTTCTTGCTCTCCTCAAGACACACTAAGGTCTAGCAAACATCACTGGAGAAAAGGAGCCCTGTAAACTCCTGTTGGTCTAAAATCACAGCAAAATAACATTTTCTTACAAAGGAAAGGCACCACTCATGTAAGATTCATTCTGCAGAGGCATGCTGACACACAGAGGCCTGGCTCCCAGATGACCTACAGATTTATTTCATGCAGTTCTTGTGCTGCACTGTTACACATCTGTTATACAACTGCTGTATTCCTCACTCAGCATCTTACATCACTCCCACTCCAATCATCTGAAAACCACACAGAAAAAGAAGAACTGCCTTGACCAACTTACAATGTCATTTGCTGCTCCTCAGCTACTGAAACAAAGAGAAGGGTTCAAGTAGACACCAGTCAACTTCCCCACATTACAAACCAGCCTGACTAATAAAATTACTGGTATCTGAACCTACACAAGAACAACAATTCCCCACAGTGTCTGCAGAGGGGGAAGTGGCCTGAGGAAGCACTAACTAGCTCAGAGTCCATCAGTATCCCTGGAGATAGGATAGGTTTGCTCACCTCCCAGCATAGCCACAAACCGCTCCAGTAGGTACAGGATCTGCTTAATGTACATCAAGTTCTTTGCCTTCAAACGCTTCCTATGAAAAATGAGACACATTTAGGCCCCAAAACATCTCCAGGGACTAACACAAGCAGCTGAGCTGCAGAAACAAGTACCTGAACTCTTCTTCTCTTGGAGAGACAGGAACCAAGAATGATTTCTGCCAGGCTCATTCTCCCTGTTTGTGACAGGGCACAGTCCTCTGGATATCCTGCCCAAGGACATCCCAAAGCACTCACCCATGCTCCCCACACTGTTCCTACCATTGTACTTCTCCTTGCATATTAATAAAGTTTGTTTATTACAATGGCAGTGATGCCTCAATTCCCTGTTGCAATAATGCTCCACAAATTCATTAGCATTGAGCACAATAACCAACCACTGCAGGAATGACAAGATGCAGAGCCAAAACCCACATACAGCTTCCTCCTCAGAGCTTCCTGCCTCCACCATAATGCCAATCAGCACATGAAGACTAAGGTCCAGGAGAGACATGAAAGACTGAATCTTCTGAAACTCTGCATCACCAGTGATTAGAGGGAGATACTGGGAAAGGAACTGAGAGTATAAGGGAAAGCCAGAATCCTCAGGGTATCCCCTTCTCGCTGCTTAGTACCAGCCCCAGGAGTCTGACTTAGACAGATTCCAGACAGGGATAATGAAGCAAATGTCTTTTCATCTGCAGAACTTTTAATGCAGTAACTTTCCACTGGGGAAAAGCAAGAAAGACCCTGCAGCCAGGAGAAAAGCCATGGCATCCACAGAGCCTGCCTCTGCTGTGCTGATTTCCCCCAGATCCTCACCTGTATCGCTCCATGTACTGCGACAGCTGGGAGTGGGCACAGCACAGCTGCACAAACACAAAGAAGCTGCTGTTATGAGGGACACAAGAAAGGACACAAGAAAGGACACAAGAAAGGACACTCTGCTGGAAGCAGAGCTCCCTCCCATCGATGGGCCAGGCTGTGCCTCACCTGAGAGCCGCTGACCTCGGCACTGTGGATACAGGTGATGGTGTCTATGAGGTTGTGGGCCTCGTCAATGATCACAACCTGGTCCTTCAGCTTGATCCCAGCAGCATTCCTGGTAGGCTCATGCAAAAGCATCTGATAGGGCAGCACCACCAGCTACAGGAGAAGCACACACTGCCCTGATTCCAGCTCTCGTCCTTACAAACTTAAGGCACTCTCCATCCACTCATTTAAAGTCCATATCAGAGGGCCCTGCAGAATTCAGTCAAGTGACTTACTCTTTATTATGGGAAAGGTAGGGAAAAAACCAGGAGCACATGCTTGAGAGGGACACTGGGATGTGAAGAGAAATGATTATGCTACAGTTGCATATGGGCTAAGGTTGCCTTCCAAATCTCCTTTGAGCACTGAAAGCATGTCTTCTGAGAGAGAACCCAGCAAGGATGAAGAGTGGTGGTAAGAGTTTAGACTATACTTGTGTGTCAGTATTGCCTCAGACTTACTGAACCCTTCAAATACCTCAAAATGCTGAGAAATACTACCAGCCTCCCTATGAAGTTCTGATGGGAATTCTCATTTTCTTTTGCTGAGCAAAACTGCAGCTGACAGAAACACAGCCTGTTTACAGGTTGCCCCACTATCAAGTAACAGCACTGAAGAGAGCAGGCAATCAGTTTATTCTTAGAGTGCCTGGCATTAATTCCCCTAAACTGTGTACAGCTTACCTGAGCAGCAGGGATGGCAAATCGACTCCCATAATATGGGCAGGCTTTGGTCTCCTTTCCCAAAGACACCAACTGCTCAATGTCCTTCACTTCCACGAGAACTTCATCACGGAGAAACTGCATTTGCTCATAGGAATAAAAGGGGCACACAGTGCGACTCACACGTCTCTTCTTCCCCTCATTCTCTTCATCATTCTTCTTTTCTAACAGCAGAAATCAAAAGAAAGCTGTGAGCAATGCCCAAACAGCCTAGAACAACCACTTTGCAGAATCTCATGGATTTCAAAGCTAGCTTTGTCATGTATATTCCTGACCTATCATCTATTTAAAAATTACTCAGCAGTAACATTTCCATATCCACAGTGGGCACTAGTCTTGCCAGTTAGATTTAGCCATGTGACAACTTCCAACATTTCTAGCACCGAGTCAACAAACACAACTATCTTTGCAGTGCAGAAATCCTGACCAACTTAAGAAACTCAGAAAATACATCCTGATCTCAGCATCCTGGCCTGGAGATCAAGGAAAGTAAAAGCGCCAAGGATTCCTGCTCCTCCAACCTGTCATTTCCAAGCTCCTACCACTCTTGCTAGAGCTGCCTGGCAGTGCCCACTGTCTCTATAATCTCACAGCAACTTTATCAGGGATTGCTGCCCCAGGCTGGGAGTGTTCCTACCATGTTTGTTCTTTTGCATCTCCATGCAGCGGTCGTTGATGAGCTGCAGAGCACCCAGGCGCCGCACCTCCTCATTCACACACAGGCTCTGGGGCGTGCAAAGAGAGGGAGAGCAAGGGGGTCAACTCAGAGCTGAGTGCCCCATGTCCACCCTTGGCTGTAAAACAAAAGACTTCTCTAAAGCAATCTCAGGCCAGATTCCATAAAGGAAAAGTCTCCCAGTCAGACACTGTGCACACTAATGGCTACAAACACGCTCGAAACCCACAGCAACTCAGCAGGGAGAAAACAATGAGGAAAGGTGCACTGAGAGGGTTCACTGCTACATAACAGCTTCTAAAAAATGCTGCCAGCAGTATTCATAAGAGGAACGCCTTCTCAGTGACTCAGACATCTCTAATATTCCACATCAGGAAAGGTGAAACAGTTTCTTGCATTTACATGAAAGGGTAAACACCCCAAGCAGAGTTCACAGAGCAATGCACATCACACAGTTCTGCCTTGCAGCCGTGCCTGCTTTTGTTTTTCAACAGGAGGCTCAGTCAGTCCCCGAGGCAACTTCTGTGGCACCACACCCACACACGTCCTGGCAAAGTCCCTCACATGAGGCCACCATGTGCTCTGGGTCCCCTGAGAACACCACCACGTACCTGCCTGGAGCCCAAGGAGACCAGACGTGTGTCTTTGCCAAAAGGGCTTTTCTGCACCTCGTGGACAAACTGGGACAGCTGGGAGTGCGTGCGGCTGCAGTAGTAGATCTGCAGTGAGGAGGGACAAAGGGAAGACAAGAAGAACATGGAACCCAATCCCCTACCCACAACAAATCCTGCAAGGAAACTGCCAAATACTTCAACAAGGTTCACCTTGCTCAAGCCTTCAAAAACACATTTCAGTGCCACCTTACAACTGTTGAGGCCAAAAGCCCTCTATTTATTTTCTCCTCTGCATTTGCTTTTGTTTCCATTTAATTTTCCAAGGTCTCCATAAAAACAGGGTCTCACCATGGGAGAGGAATAAAAAGCTATTTATTGCAGTGTGCTTTTACAGCAAGCCACAGCAGAAGTCAAGCAGTGCTAGCACAGCAAGCTGCTTTAGGCAGGCAGTGTAGTCCAGGAGATGAGCACAGCAGAACTAGCTGTCTTTATCAACAAATCTACACTATTCTATGAGGTGGCACTATTTACTTTCCTCATCTCACCTTAGTCACGTGCTCCTCTTCCAAATCATCGTCATCTTCTTCCAGCCTAAGAAAAGAGAAAGCTCTAACAGTTTCCTTTCAGCAGATCACTGACAGTAAGAATCAAAAGATGCTCCACTACAAGTGAGGTCTCGAGAGAGATGATTAAGTCACCTCAAGAAGAGCCTCAGATCTTAACTCAGGTAGTAAAAGAAAAATCAACTTTTTAGCAATAGTGTAAGTGTGCATCAAGTCAAGCCTTCCTCTCTAAAAGAAAAATCTCTTCTGGGATGTGCCTTTTGCAAGTTCAAGAACCTTTTTTCTTTTCATTCCGGGGCTTCTAAGCCCCAGGCATAAACTAATCAGTGCTATACTATTCTTTGGTGAGCCTATTTATTTATTTTGTAAAGCTTTCCTTTTAGAGGCAATTTACCACCCTCCAGCTATTGCATAAAGAAAGGCTTCAAGAAAGCATTCAGCTGCACAGAGCTCCTCAAAGGCAACAGCAGTTTAATGTTTGATAAAGTACATATAAATCAAGTAGTTAAGTGGTTTTCAATTTCTAAGGCAGAAGGATCTGTCTAGACACTAATTAGTAAATTTGTATTTTAAATGCATTCAACTTTTTGTGCTGAGGTATGGCTTCTGGCTTTCTGCATAAAGCAAACGTATGAGAGAGAAAAGTGTGCAAGGGGTTTTCATGCCAAAGCTGTGTCTTCAGAAGTGTGAACATCTCTGCCTTTAGAGTATCAGAAGATGCCAGTGCTAGTCTGCAGGACTGACAGCTTCCTCTGATGTCCTGAGTTCCATTCTGCTTTTCTAATGCAAGGAACTTGATCTCCAGTCATTCACTCAGCATCCAGAGGCACTCTTTGGGAAACCGGGCATGGATAAAGGCAGGACAATGCCACACATTGTAGGATGCACTTTCTCAGAAAGCACTTCAGGTCACTCTGATCACTCTACCAAAAGCTTAAAGAAACAAATCAAAACAAAATAAAATCCCCCCAAAACACCAAACAAACAATTAAATAAAACCCCAGAACAACCACTACCTTACACTGTTTGAAAAGGTGAGAACCAGTTTTTTATAAAATCTGCACAATCTCTTTAATCAGGGCAAGACAAAAATTATACAGAAAACGTTTCCTTGGCATGGAATCCCCTCAGTCCCTGTTCTTACCCAGGCACCACTTTCTTTTCATCATCACTCTCATATTCAGCAAGAATCAGCTCCTCCTCATTGTGATCCAGCTGCTCCAGATCACCCTCTCCAGCTGCCTGTGCAAGAGCCTCCTTGCTGAGCTGAAGAAGCCGCTTCGTCTCATCCTCCTCACATCTCTGAAAGGAACACAGGAGTGCAGTATTTCCCAGAGAAAAAGAGAGGCAGCACAGGGGTTGCTTTATGGCATGGACAGGTCAGAAGACAGCACAGCCCCTCACAGAAGGCTGAAGCTGTTCAGCCCCACAGAAGGCAGCTGTTACCACAACCAAAGGCTTGTCCATACAGACAGTTGTGAAGGGGAAACATAAAGAACCTTTCTAAGCAAAAGCCCTGCTGTACTAATAGACCCTCAATAAAATGTTCAGGTAATCCAGTATTAGTTGTTTAAAGTGGCCCATAAAAGATGCCTGCCTGAGAAAAAATAGTGTGTAAATAAATACAAAAAAACATGTAAGGACATAAGCACCCTGTGCACATCTAACTCATAGTTAGGATAAACTCAGCATCTATTTCAGAACAAGATTCCTCTGGCTGTGTTTTTCTCCAGCTGAGTAACTGTTACTCTAACACAGGTCTACCTCTTTACAAAAATTCAATTAAACTGTTGAAGAACAGTTTTCTGATTAGCTATTATGTCCTGATAAAGAAAAATACATTTTTTCAACCTGAAAACAGTCTTCCAACATCACTGAGCATTTTATTACCATGGCATTGTACACAAAATGCAGTTAGTAAGCACTACAGAAAAGATTAATCAGTTGCTTTTCCAAATCTCCATTGTATTTCTCTCACTTCCTTTCTTGCTTTTCAACACGCTTCTCATTTCACATGCTCTTTATTCTCTTTTAAGAGACAAGTTCTTTGTTCCACTTGTTTTTTATTTGCCATTCTTTGCTATTTCTGTCATATCCTTTTGACAGGAACTGACCAAAAACATTACACAATATTTGACGGAGCACACTAGAAATTAACAGCCTGGCAGCCTAATAAATCTATGTGGTGACCTGAAATGAGTATTTCTGGGAAGTTTGACTCATATCATCAAAAAGCACCAAGAGTACTGAGGCCAATTCACACATCCAAATGACAGGGAAATGTATCTGTGAACTTAAATACAGTTTTTATTCCAGAAGTACAGAGTGTTCACAGATGCTCGTGAAACAGAGATCTTTCAAAAAAAAAAACCCTCCAAGTATTAAAGCCTTTAAAAGAAAAGCAGAGGGCCACAAGACAATCAGAACACACATCATTTCTGCCCACACACAAACCCTGTCACAGGAAATTATCGATGCACAAATTGTTTTTCACATCTGTACTTTTGAAAGAAAATCTAACAAAAAATTTTGGATTACCAATTTTGGAAAGCTCATACAAAGAGCTCCTCAAACAGGCGGGCTGGAAAAGTCAGTGTGAAGTCACAGGCATAAGCAAGTATGAACAACACTAAGTGTAACCAAACTAGAAAGTTCTAATCTCTGTGGAATAACTCACCTTCCGCTTTGCTGCGTATTTTAAGTGCACGTTTTGGCGAATTTTCTCAAGACGCTCTTCTCGCTTTTTCCTTCTGATCTGCTCTTCCTACAACAAAAGGAGAGTGAAGGTAGGATGAAGTGTATTTAGTCTCAACCCTTACCACCGCTCACGCTCTGGGTGTAGGAAAAAAATTAACTGAGACAAAATTGCCAGTACACCGTTCTGTTCTCCCGGAGTGCTCGCCTACTCTGTGCTACTCTGCTCAAAGCAATAGTTTCCCTGTCTTGGGCAACCTGCAGGCAAATCCACACCACTACCAAATCTGCCTCAGGTGTTTTTCACTCATCATCCGGACACAGGAACAGTTTGCCCGGAGAGATGGCGGAGTCTCCTTCCCTGGAGCTGTGAAAAGGCCGCCTGGACACCGCGCTCCAGGGACTCGGCTCGAGCAGGAAGGCTGTTCCAGGTGCGCTCCAGCGGTCCCTTCCAGCCCCAGCCCCGCTGTGATTCTGCGACATCGGCCCTCCCGAGCCTCTCCTCCTTATTTCCCCCCTCCTCTACACACGAGCGCTTCCCACCTTCAGCCTGTCCACCATGTCCCGCTCCTCCTTCTTCTGCACGAAGGCCGTGACCCAGT